>QLTV01001818.1:83946-103214 GCA_003457575.1 Thermophis baileyi
CTTGCAAGATTGCTGTCAACACCCCTAATAGACCAAACAGGAAAAACAAAAAGATGAACTAATTCTACTTTGTTGTAAGGCTACTTTAAAAAAAAAAAGCTTGCAAGTTCTCCTACCAATCTGCGTCTCTTTCCCTCGTCTTCCAAGGCCATTCTCAAAGTCCATTGCAAAAGTAGGTGGGATTCCGCAATCATCTCTGCAATGGGCTGCAGTCTCCCTGGCTTCCCATATTTTCACCAAATCCCAAGGAAGGACCACAGGAAGAAAGTCCTACTTTGAATGGTTTTCCCATCCTTGTGCAGTTATCCTTCTCAAGAGGGAGTCCTCCCCTTGAGAAATCTTTCCCCTTCCAGGAGGGTGGAGGAAAGGAGAGAGAGAGAGAGAGAGAGAGAGAGAGAGAGAGAGAGATCGTTTCCATTTCTTTGTCCACAAACACAGGGAACAATTTCTAACTTCATTTCAGAGGGATCCTAGCAGGGATGGACTGCTCCAGGTTTGCCCGGGTTCGGGCGATCCTCTAGCGAAGATTCTGTGCAGTTCGGCGAACCCCCAAATCCCACTCCTAGCTGGCCATGCCCCACCCACCCCTCCCCTCCCAGGAGTCCACACACGGCCCGTTTTGGATGCAGGTAAGTGCAGGGCGCACGTGGAGGCTCGGAGAGGGTGAAAAACAGGCCTACTGGAAGTTCAGGAAGGGCTTCCGGAGCCTGGGGAGGCTGTTTTTGCCCTCCCGGAGGCTCGAGGAAAGCCTGGGGAGGGAAACCCCCGCCATGGTGCAGGAGGCTGACTAGGCCACGCCCATCATGGCCACACCTACCCAGCAACCGGGCAGAAAACCCCTTGCTAAAATTTTTGAAGCCCACCCCTGCTTTTATGGAAGGTTTTGCTGCACTTAGTATAAAAAATATTGTGAACATAACCTTGATGAAAGGATGGATAAGCCAGTAAGACAGGAAAATACATATAAAACTCAGTCCTAGGTAAGTGGAAAATGTAAGAACCTCAAAGTACCTCACTTTGTTTCTGTTTGTATAAAACAGGCAGCCTTTTTGTTATTACACCTACTATACCTATAACGCTATTATACCTATATTGCTACAACAATGAAATAGCATTCTTGTTATCCTTGTGGCATCTATTTCTTCAGCTGAGAGGAGGCAAAAAATATATTACATTAATAATGTATTTTATAAAACTAAGAAGAGTCTACCTTTTAATCTAGGAGACAACTCCCTTGAGATCCTCAATCCCAGGTATTATAACTAGAAAATCTGGTGAATATACATTGAAACTAGTAGTCATACATGAAGACTTTATATCAGATCAAAAAAGTTTCTTTCTTTTTCTTTGTTCTTGCTGATTTTTTTTTAAAAAAATCATTAGTGCCAAAGACTGATTCTTCCAATGTAGATTCTTCCGTTGAAGTCTCAGATTTCTTCTATCACATGTATATAACAGATTTCCCCAACCTAATGCCTCCAAACACATATATTGGATTAGTAATTAGCTATTGTGATTTTAATGTTACTCAATTAAAAATCTCAACGCATCCTTCCTAGATGGTCATTGACCATGTTGTCTGGAAACACAGAATTTGAAGTCTGATACATATAAAAGGCATTAAATTGAGAAAAGTTGGTTTTATTTTCTTCCACTTTTATCTAATTTGTTTACTACTGTTTTATGGTTATTTTGATTCAATTTTCATACTGTGCGCAGTTATCAGGCAGCTTACAAATGTAATAAATGTTTAAAGCATCTCACGAACAATACAATCTTTTTAAAATTAATAAAACACTCTTATCCCTAAAGTAGTCCACACATTATTTTAGTACACCATAGAAGGTTGGGTAAGAACTGGTTGTACTTCAAATATGATACTATAAGTTTGATTATTCCTTCTGGTTTACTATACTTAAATAGATGGGAGTTGCAGTCTATGAGAGATATTTCCTACTGTGGAACCATCTTTCTGATCTTAAGAAAAGAATGGCTTTTTTGAAAGGAAGATGGGACACAAGATTGGAAGGGAAACAGATGGAAAATCATAGCAGAACTGAAAAGCAGCTAGAAACTCCTTAAATGCAATCCACCTATTAAGACTTATGCTTTAAAGGACTGGAGCCCACTAAGAGATACATAAAGTATTATCAGAATTTGTAAGGCATGTTTGTATGTGGAAGGAGTAGAAAAGTCAGATGTAAATGAAATGGATATATCAGAAGTTGGGCTTATACTTCAGAGTCTATGAGTTGAAAAATGTTGCATATTAAGTGACAATTAACAACATGGTGCTGACGATAACACAAACCTCCTTCCACTTAACATATATAGTGAGATTTTAAAAAATGCTGTCCCTTTTAAAATTGTATGTAATTGAAATTATCTTATAGCTTCAGAATGGTTTATCTGGTTATTGTTGAATGAACTGGCCTGATTTTTTAATTTTAGTAATCACATTTATGCAGCTGCCCATCTCCATATAAGACTCTAGTTGGCTCACAAACAATTAAAATAATATATAAAATCAGCAAACCAATACAATAAAGGGACTAAAACAATATAAAACCATATTAAATCATTAAAGAAAAGTCATGTCTGAGGTAATCATCTCCATATGTCAATCAACATATTATTAGAATCAGGAAACAAAAGGACAGACAGATGTATTGTAGAATGCATGTAGGATTGTTATTGATCAAGTTGGGTTAGTCTTGTTTAGAAGTCTGGTTAAAGACCTGAAGGATTTTTCTGGCAGTTATTTGATGACATTTTTAAATAGCTGCAGGCTTTCTAACTACTGTATTCTGTTCAATCATCTGATCCAGTTCACCACAAGATTCCCAAAGGCTGTGTGCATTTCTTTTAGAAATCCATACTGCCCTGGGATGGTTCTCTTCTGAAGCCATCTGTTCCTAGAGTGGAAAGACTTCTAGTGTCCATGCATCTCATATTTCTCAATAACATGTGTCTGAGGGAGAGGGGAATGATGACTTAAAGTAGGTAGGATTGTTTTCAGTTCTTTTTATTTATATCCTCTTCTTTTCCTCAGGAGTTCAAGATAGTATACGTATTGTCTATTTTTCTCTGCAACATTCCTGAGTTGGCTGGGCAAGGAGAGAATGATTGGTCCTAAGTTATCTAGTTAGTTTCTACTACTGAGAATGGACTTGAATCTACGTTATCCCTGTCTAAGGCAACACCCACTCTAATGCAATCACCACTGCATATGAAGCTTGTGTATTTTATATTAGTGGGGCTTTTTATCTAGAAGGGACAGAGAGGGAGACAGAGGTCATTTTTAAGAACCAGCTTCTGGATATGTCAAATGTCATTCAAAGAAACTTCATTCATTTTGGATTGCAACAAAGCAAGTAAAAGAAAGGAGGAGCTGAGCAAAATCTCAACATATCCTTGTGTTTGTTAACTCTCCCATGTCAACTTGCAAAGCTTTCAAGTTGCCATAAGCAGGAGGGGGGAGAGCTGATGGAGTGGCTGACTGTACTAACTGAAACTACATTCCACAAATGTTTCTTTTACTGATTGTGTCCTAGGTTACTGTTGTGGCCCGCCAGCTACCCGTGCAGCTGGTTGCGGACTCCGACAGCGAAGAGGCTGTTGTGGTGATGTGCCGGCAGCCTGTGCAGCTGGTACCTGAGTTGGACAGTGAGGAGGTTGGTGGGGACTCGGTGCCAGTGGCAGAGATTCAGCCAGGGCTTTCAGAATCTCAAAAAGCTCCAATCAGTGACGAGGAAGAAGAGGAGGAGCCTATTCTTAATGCACGGGCACGCAGAGCTGCTAAGAGGCAAGAATGGTTACTCCGGAGGAGGTCTCCTCGGGAGTAAGGCTTTGGGCTAATTGGCCACTCCCTTAGCCTATTTAAGTAGTGACCACGCTCAACCACGTTGCAGGAAACAACTCCGTTCATTCCACGTATTGCCTTGGTCTTTGAAACTTCTGTTCAGCTCTTGATTCCAAACGGCATGACTTTTCCTGCTCATAGGTCTGGGCTTTCTGCCAACTTCGGTAAGTTCTAGTGGCTATTATCAGTTAGCCTAATTTGTTGGACTTCTTTGATTGTTTGTGCTTGGACTCTCGCACCGGAGTCAGCAGGAGGGGTGTGGTTTTCACAGCCCGCCAACGTGGTTCATTGGAGAATGTGATTTATGACTTGTCCAGTGAGGAGGGGAAAAACAGGGTCATGAGGCACGTAACCTACGTGAGCTCAGTTCTGACTGCATCGGAGTATTGCCGAAATGTCGCTCCTAATAAATGGCTATATTTCTTTTGAAGTTTGGCTCGTGGCTCATGAATTAATTAGGGCATCTTTCGGAAACTTCACATCCCCCATTTTTTCCCCAATGGATTAATCTAGTTCATTTTTGTTCATTGTTTTATGCCATTGATTTTACACCAAAATCATAAGTTTTTATTATTTTCCTCAGCGTTTACCTTTTATTCTTTTGTGGTAAATCTTAAAGTTTGCTTGAAGGGCAGCATAGGCATTTCTGTAATAGATATGAATCTGCATTTACAATCTAATGATTTAAAAAGCCGAACTTGCAAAGCACGCTGTCATTTTGGCTTTTGTGGGACTTATTGCAATCCTTTTGCTAAAAAAAAACTTTGGTGTCTAACAAAGGTTTCTGACAAACTGCAAATAATGGAAACTAAAACAAAACCAAGAAATCTGTTTTCCAAGCAAAACCACAATTTTCATTTTAGAGTTGACTGATCTAATGGAGCTGTGAAAACTGTTGCTAACTATAGCACATGGTATGAAAAGATATCAGAGATGATTCTTAAGCATTTTCGAGCTAATGATCTGTAGCCCAAGTAGCGACAAAATCAAAAATAGATAGACCCGCGTAATAATGATTCAGCTATCAAACGGACCAAGGAAGCATTAAGAGAATAAAGTCCAATCTGATGAAAAGATGACAGACCCCAGATAAGTATAACAGTTCTCTTTGAGACTCATCTGGTTGCCTGATCAAACAACCCAAGCAAGTCCTTTTGAAAAAATGAAAAGGGGAAAAAAAGCTTTCCAACTACTCCAATTATCAAAGGCAAGGCAAAATGAGAGAGAATTTTAAGTTGTCTATCTAAAGAAGATATAGTTTAGTATAAACAGAAGACAATACACATCAGTGTTAGCTTCCAGAAAGACTACTGTATTATAAATGTTGACTTTGTAAATGAAATCCAGAGAGAAAATGCTGTGTTTGCTCTTATTTTGGTCTACATATACTGATAAAAATAGGAGGAAGGGGAAAAAGGAAGAGAAAGAAAAAGAAAGGGAACAATATTGTTAGTAGTGTTGAAAAACACCTCCCTTTCAATGCTTTTATTTAGTTCTTGCTAAAATGTTCATCTGTTTGCAGTTAAGTTTTAGTAATATTATTCCTTCATTATTTCTTTTATTTGTCTTCAATACCACATTATTACTTTTTCTTGTCTTCAGCACCACATTATTTCTTTTATTTGCCTTTGGTACCTCCATTTCTTTTCCCTGGAGTTTAAAGTGACATACACAGCCCTCTTACTTTATTTTAGTACCAACTCTGAAGAGGAAGGGGGGAAAAAACTCAGCTCTAATATGATTGTATGTTATAGCAAATCGGTAAACCTTTTGTGACTGGGGCCAGATTGATCATTATGATTATAACCGTGATCATTATTTTTGGTACAGCTGAATTCTCTCTTGGGCAAAATAACAGAGTCAGGAAGGGCATAGTGAAGAAAAGTGGATAGGAACACATCACAAGCATAGGAACTGTGAAGTTTATTCTAGGACATATAAAGCAGGTTTGTTTAAATGCAAGAAACTGCAGTTCATTTTTTTCCACAGACACGACACTAAAATACTATTGTATCAGGACCACAAGGACAAGGTTATCTACCAACAATTTGATTTGATTATGGGCAACCAACTCAGTTTTGATTCTTAGGAACCACAGGATTTAGGATTTTGTTCATGACAGTCTCCTCTTAACTTGGTCTTTCAGGTCTTCTAATAGTGTATTCATCACCACTGTAACTTAGTACAATCATCTTTAATGCTGGTTGTCTTCTACTTCTGTTTCCTTCCACTTTTTTCCAGCAGAATAGGTTTCTCCAGAAAGCTATGGTTTTGCATAATGTGTCTAACATAAGTTAATCAGCGTGCTCATTTAAACCTGAAGTAAGAATGCTGGGTTGATTCATTTGATGATCCATTTGTTTGTTTTCTTGACTGTCCTTGATGTTCTCGGGAATCATCTCAAAGACAAAAGTTCAAAAGCATCAATACTCTTCCTATCCTACTTCTTCAAACTCCCACTGTTCTTGTAGAGTGTTACAAGAAATACCATACTTCCATTATTCTGATCTGAATTTGTTTTCCAAGGCCTTCATGGCTATTCTATTAGGTTCTAGTCTGTGGCATATTTCTTGATTACTTGTTCTTTACTGTTGCTCCTAAACATCCTTCAAAGTAGAAGCTATCTACCGGTTCAAACTAGTATTAATTCTAATACTAGTTGTTGTTCTTCTGTCATTTGTTTGGTCTTCTTTATGTTTAATTTTAATCCCTTTTTTATTTTGTTCTTGACTTTTATTACTAGAGCTTGCAATTCATCTGAGCATTCAGTTATTACAGTATTATCATCAGCAGAGCACAAATTATTGTTTCTTCCTCCAATTTTACAACCATGTTTATTTTCTTTCAATCCAGCTTCCCCTAATATATGTTTAGCATATTAGTTGATCATGTGCCATCAAGTCAGTGGTTACTCTTAGAGGCCACATACCATAGATCCGTGATGGCGAACCTATGGCACACGTGCCACAGGTGGCACGCAGAGCCATATCTGCCGGCATGTGAGCCGTTGCCCTAGCTCAGCTCCAGCGTGCATGTGTGCACCGGCCAGCTGATTTTTGGCTCGCGCGGAGGCTCTGGGAGGGCGTTTTCGGCCTCCGGAGGGCCTCCTGGGGGGTGGGGAGGCCATTTTCGCCCTTCCCAGGCTCCAGGGAAGCTATCTGTCCATTAATGTCCTTTAGCATATCAATTTGAGGTGGGGTCCTCCTCAGTTCAGAGATCTCCTAGAAGCCTTTCCTTGTTTCTCCATGTCTGTTTCCACCTTCAGGGTCTTTACAGATGTTGTTGTAATAGTGCTTCTTTTCTCTTCTAGCAGCTCTCTAAAACTCTACTGTAAAAGTTCCTTTCTGAGATTTTTGTCTTTCTTTGCTTTGGCTTCTCTTCACTGCTTGGCAATTTCACTGCTTTGCTCTGAAATCTAGTTTGCATTTTTGGCAGTCTCTTCTCACAGTCATCCTTATTGACCTCTTTAAGTTTATTAATTCCTCTGATTCTCTATCAATGAAGTTCAGGACTTCGAAGTTATTCCTGATATTCTCCTTGCAAGTGGTGGGTATATGCTCAAGATCATATCTTGGAAACTGTTGCTACTCCTCCTCTTCCTCCTCTTCCTCCTCTCCTCTTCTCCTCCTCTTCCTCCTCCTCCTTTCATCCTCCTCTACCCCTTTCTCTCATCCCCTCTTCTCCCCCCCTTCTTCTCCCTCCTCTTCCTGCTCCTCCAACTTGCACATCAGCAGTTCATGATGTATTTTACAGTCAGCCCCTGGCCAGGTCTTTGATGCTATAAATTTTTATTATTATTATTATTTATTAAATTTGTATGCCGCCCAACTCCCAAGGGACTCTGGGCAGCTCACAACAATATAAAAAACAATTAAAAGAAAACATAATAAAAACATTTTAAAACAGTTAAAAACTCATACACACCGTTTCATGGCCGGATCTCGCCAATTACAGAGGCGAGATCAACGGCCCCAAGCCTGCCAGAAGAGCCAGGTCTTCACCGCTTTCTGGAAGGCCAGCAGGGTGGGGGTGGTCCGGATCTCAGGAGGTAACTGGTTCCAGAGGGCCGGGGCAGCCACAGAGAAGGCCCTCCCCCGCGGGCCCGCCAGCTGGCACTGTTTAGCTGACGGGACCTGGAGGAGCCCAACCCTGTGGGATCTTACCGGTCGCTGGGAGCTATGTGGCAGGAGGCGGTCTCGAAGATAACCTGGTCCTGAGCCATATAAATGAACTCTTCCATTCCTTTTAGCAATATTATTTTGATATTGAAATTATCAATTAATTCAAATTATATCCACACTGTCTGATGTTATCCATGAATAGATACATCGTTGTTTGAAGACACAGTTAGCTATAAAAAACAAATTATTGGAGTGACAGAAATTGATAAGCCATTCTCCTGCTTCATTTTGGTTGTCTAAGGCATACAAATCAATTATATTTTCTTCCTGGATGTTACCAGCTTTGGCACTCCAGCTCCAATTACATTTCAACAACTAAATATATGTCCAGAGTTTATGCAGAAAATAGCCATTGTTATATCCCTAAACTCAGAGACAGTATATCTTTAACATGATCCACACAGCTCTCACCATTGCTAGCCTATTTTTTTTTCCAGCACTTCAGGTTATTGCTTTAAATATCCTCTTTCTTGTTTTGGTAAATTATTACAAATAGGGGTAAGTTTGCAAAAACCAATTGCATACACCAGGGAGAACTTCCTGAAGCTGTTCCTGAAGTTTGTACTTGGCTACTGCATCTATTTGGCATTATATCCTCCCCAGTGGAAAAAAAAATTGAGAAGATTGGCTGAAGAAATGGCAAACAGTGGATGGCAATGTTCTTTATTAATAAAGGAGAATATTTGTAGCTCAGGGTTGAAATGAGGAGTCCTTGGTGCTTTCTGACCTTGATTGTTTTCTTGCAGACGTTTCATTACCATAACTAGGTAACATCATTAATATTAGTGAATGATAGCTAGCACTGATGATGTTACCTAGTTTAGGTAATGAAACATCTGCAAGAAAACAATCGAGCTCAGAGAGGAACCCTAATATTCTTTATTATTTGAACATGCAATATGGCTTAGATATATTCTAGGAATAGCAAATGGAAATTATCTCCCACATGTAAGGTAATTGTAGCCTGAGGGTGGGGCAATTATGTCCTCTATTAATTATGTGGAACATGATCAGATCTTTCTGTACTAATAAGAAATATCTACCTAAGAGAATTTTCCATGTACACAAGCAAGGCATGACTGATAAACATCACACATGGGAACTGTGGTCTTAAACTTCTCTGAACTCAAGGGTTTCGTTTAGACAGGACACAACAGGACTACAGTCCTGAAGAAAGCTTCTCTGACACTAACATGTGACAAAACCAAAAGGATTGTGTGCTTAATTACATGGAAAGTGAAAGTAAACAAGCTTCTTCAGACCTCTAATTAAGGGGCATACACATCACCTTTAATTACTTTGGGGAGGCAGGGTTAAATTTGCCTCTCTTATTATCAAGCTTCCAAATATTGTAAGGATTTGGCTCAGAGCTGTTTGCATCAAACACAGATATCTTGTATGCCAATAACAAGCAAGGATTAGGTCGTTCTTTTCTTTTTTCTTTTTTGTTAGTTGCGAAGTCGTGTCCGACCCATCGTTGTTAGGAGCAGGCAAATATTCATAGACTCACATGGCATTTGTAGGCTTAAAATATTTTTATTCATTAGAACATTGGACAGTTGATATTTAATGAAACCTTAAAAAGTATGTGTATATTTGTGTATGATATACACACAGTCACACAAATAAATAACACGTTAAAAAAACAAGTGACAAAGACCAATTTATATTGGAACATCAGGAAATAGAGTTTTCTATGCTGTTCCCAGACTTCCATTTTTCCCTCTCATTACTATGACAGGACTGCATATTAACTCAGTCTGAATAAAAGCATAAAGCTCAAGAGGAGGAAGTTTTATGTCTCACCACCCCAAATTTCCTTGATTAGACAAAAAAAAAAATCTTTCACCACCTGCACAATTTTAAATCCTTCATTTACATTTGTTTTAGAAAACTTTTTTTTACATATAATAGAGTACTTGTTATATTACTTGCAGCAGAAAGAAGGGAGTGTATGCTTTGGAATTTCTTAAAATGCAGGATATAATTTTAGCTTTTCTAGTCTAAGACCTCTTACTCTCTGCAATGTAAGGACCTGCCTCAGCTATATTCTCAAGAAAGTTCAAAAGGAAACCTTTACCAAGAGTGTGATTGCAGAGAAGTCAGGTGGAATCTGAAGTTCCCGCACAAAGCGTTAAGCTATTTTTCCCTCTTCAAACCCCACCCCGATCCACCAGTCCACCAGTAGCCAATACAATGCCACAAAGGTGTTTTGAGAACTCTGAGGCAATAGCAGTTCACTCTCAGGGCACTGCAGTCTTGGTAACAGGCTGGAACCAGTTGGGAGGAAGCCCATCCATCGCACAGACCTGCCCCCCCTCCCTGGATCCTCTGCGTTACAGCAAAAGCGAAAGAATGCAAAGAATTTGCCTCCAACAACTGGCCCCCTCCAGAATGGCAGTGTCTCTATGGGGACCTGACATGCTGCCCCCCTGAAAGAAGGATACACCAGGGTAATACACCTCCCACAATCCTTTCCGGAGTCTTCAGATTCCACCTAATGTAAGGACCTGCCTTAGCTATATTCTCAGGAAAGCATGACTCTTGAAACAGTGGTAGTTCAAAAGGAACAAAAGACACACAGCTTCTATGTATCTTTTTCCCCAAGCAAAATGTTTATGTATTGAAGAGGAAACCAAAGAGGAGGTCACTTACACAAAGGGATAGCCACTGTTCCTTTACAAAGCAAAGAAAGTGAATTCCTGTGATTATTTTGAAGACTAACCATGATCCAAGGTTTTAAAGCGCTCTCTAATTCTCTGTTTAAAGTGTTTTTATATTGTATGCTTTGTAAGCCACCAAG
This sequence comes from Thermophis baileyi, assembly GCA_003457575.1. Lineage (NCBI taxonomy): Eukaryota > Metazoa > Chordata > Lepidosauria > Squamata > Dipsadidae > Thermophis > Thermophis baileyi. The sequence continues at coordinate 94,793 of QLTV01001818.1, forward strand.
AGCTGTTATTTCAAAAGACTCAGGTCAGCCTATACTTTCAAAAGTAATGAACCTGTTATGTTTTATGTTAAAGAAAAAGATGATACATGTCTATTAAAAAAATCATACACAACACATCAAAGGAAACCCAACAGCTACTGTACTTTACCCAGGGCCTAAGAAAACAGACAAATTTTCAAGAACTTTGGGGATATTATCAGGGTAAGAGCCATACAGATCTCTAGAGCAGCAGTGTATAGTTTAATAACTTTTTTAAAACATATTTTTATTGTTAAAATAATAAAATAGAAAAGTTCAGTTAAGAAGCGAACCAACAGCAACAACTGTGCGTACTAGAAGGAAACCATTACCAAATCAGGGTTTGTTTTGTCTTGTTTTCTTTGTTTGTCAAAAATGGAAAATATATGCTGATTTTTCTCTTGTCTAGTGAGTCTTCATTTATTTATGTTTCTCAAGAATTCTTATTCAAAACACCAAAATCTCCTTGAGATCTTTGAGCTCGAGGCTCATGAATTAATTAGGGCATCCGTCGGAACCCTGACACTTTGGAGCATTCAACAATACTTGAAAAACTCCAAAGATTTACATTTTAAACCATTTGAATTTTTCAAGTGTTCCTGCTGAACAGTTTAGAAGAAAACTTTAGAAAGAAATCTACCTGAAAGAGTGTTTTGGAGCTGGGTTTTTTTTTTGCACATTTCTATCATTTTGATGTGCTTTTGACAGGTACCAATCACCACTGATAGAAAAGCATTGGGGATTATGAGTAACTCTAGATACTCAGTAATATTCTTTTTGTAGAAGTTGAAAGATACATACAGAAGTAATGGAGGAGAAGAGAATGCCTCATTTCTGATGTAATAAGCAGATACCTAATTTACCAACTGGACAAGAGATCATAAATTCAAAATTATTACTGAGGTTATCAGTAAATCTACAAATGCAGCAGTGTCATATGCATTAAAAATAAACTTCATTTTGCCCACAAAGTGTCGGAACAAAACATGCAACTTTTAGTTTATAAAGAGATTCAGGTACAATAATGTTTCTACATGTACAAAGATGCAAGCAATGGCAATATTGCATGTGAAGTCTACGAAAGCAACAAATGGAATTTGAAGAAGCTGGATGGAAGGACTACTGATACTTTTAAACTTTGGTGATGGAGAAAACTCCTGAGAATACCAGGGACAGCCAAGAAAAAAAAAATTCAAAAGAATGAATTATGCCACAAATCAATTAAGAGTTTTCACTCAAAACACAGAATACAGGATCATCATACTTTGCTCATATTAGGTAATGATGCAGTTCTCTGGAGGGATCTACAGTGCTAGGTAAGATGGAAAGGAAGAATAGAAGAAAGTGACCACCAAGTAGATAGATGGATTAATTTACAACAGTGATGGATACACCATTGAAAAGCCTGAAGCACCAACTGGAGAACATCTATTGTTCAGTAAGAGTTAACACTGATTCTATAACATACAATCCATCAATCAGTTCTGAATGAACATCCTGAATGAACATTATATATGTATAATGATGAAGGACTTTTGTGCATACCCAAAGTACATTTTTCAAGGTCTCATTATCTGTGGCTTCATTATCAGTAGCTGCTAGAGTGGAACAGATTCCTCATCATAACAAGATTCACTTATATATTATAGAGGTCTAGCAAGAGGATTAATTATGTGACTGTTAATAAGAAAGGTCCCAAAACCTATACAGAAATCTAAAGGAGGTAATATTTTCATGTCTCTAACCAAACAACATGATTTAACTTGCAAATAACAAATAACCCCATCTGCAATGGGGAAGATTGCTGTTTCTTTCCTCCTGACTCTGGAAACTGCAAGGACAAAAGAAGAGGAAACTTACCACTGTCTAGCCTTAGTATTACTTCAAATCCCCTTTTGGATTTAAAAGACAATAAGACATAATAAAGTAATCAGGTGCAGGCATGCTGCAATCCCCAATCCAACAATAATTTCTACTAAATGTCCACTGATCAGAACTTTGTGTTAAGAATACACAGATCAAGAACCATAAGAGTCTTAATTAGCAATAGCAATAGCACTTAGACTTATATACCACTTTACAGTGCTTTACAGCCCTCTCTAAGCAGTTCACAGAGTCAGCATATTGCCCCCAACAATCTGGGTCCTCATTTTACCCACCTCGGAAGAATGGAAGGCTGAGTCAACCTTGAGCCGGTGAGATTTGAACCGCAGCTAGCAGTCAGCTGAAGTAGCCTGCCGCACTGCACTCTAACCACTGCGCCACCTCGGCTCTTACAATAAGGTAAAAGTAAAAGTTTCCCCAGTCCAGTCATACCTGACTCTAGGGTGCAGTGCTCATCTCCGTTTCTTGGCCGAGGGAGCCAGCATTGTCCAAAGACATTTTTCATGGTCATGTGGCCAGCATGGCTATATACACCAAAGGCGCACTGAATGCAGTTACCTTCCCACCAAAGTGGTACCTATTTATCTACTCACATTTGCATGAGCTTTCAAACTGCTAGTGAGCAGGAGCTTTGGCTTTAAGGGTTGTGTGTTTTTTCTTTTGTTTTGCTTTTATGGGGTTTTAGTGTTTTGTGCTTTTATTACTGAGAGGTACCCATTGATTGTGCTCTCTAAGATGGGCAGCCATTGACTCTTTTAAATAAATACAATAAATAAAGTAAACCCATTTGGGCATAATGTTTCAGATGCAGATTTAATAAAACAAAACAAAACAGTTACTTGGAAACTTGTTGTCACCCCACCCTCTTTAATTCTCTGCATGGTGGAGATCAAAGTAAAACACATCGCTTTGTGAAGAAAAGAATTGAGATGGAGTCATCTCCTAATTCAGTTATTAGTTAATTCCTCAATACACACTACTTTGCAAATTAATGCTAAATTGAAAATCCACGAAGTGTTTATTGTTATTGTTCTTTTGTATACAGTTTTTGTCTAGTATGCACTTTTACACTTACAAGTCATATGTAATCTTAAAAGTCATATGCATGTCATCTTTGGAATGGATATATTTTGAGTCAAAATACAATAGACAGTGAAGATTTTGTGACAATTTTTGCTGCAATAGAAGATACTTTGGCATGTCATCCTATTTTACATGGAGGGAGAAAAAACTGTGATGAGTTTTTTTCAACATCTCTAAAAGCAAGAGTTTGTTTTCGTCTTCAAAGATTACAACAGACAGCAGAGGCGGGAGAAAAAAAAAACAATCTATATCAAATTCTGGTTGAAATTCAATAATAGAAAACTAATGTAGCTGAAAAAATATGCTTCTTGCTAACCATCAAGGCATTGCCATTAAATGGATGGTAGAAAGTGCCGCGGTGTTTTATAAATCAGAACACTGCTATTACACGCATCCTTCCCCCTCCAAGAATGGTTCAAGAGATTTGTATTTTTTTCCCCCAAGTCAAATTTAAATGCAGACTTGAATTCTAGAAAGAGAGTTTGAAGTGCTCATATGTCTCTCCTAGTGATATTCTTAGTCTTTGCAAATATATGCCTTAGATACCAGAATTACCTACAGAAGCAGTTTTGATAATGCAAGCTTATCAAGCAACAGTTATCAACAACCTAAGGACACCCTTAGCACTAGTGCTGGTTGTTTCATATGAATGAAGCATTTTAATTTTCAGCATCGCATGCCTCTTTTTAAATTGCATATACTGGTTTTTTTTAAGCTTTTAATACTTTATTTGCATATTGCTCAGAGTCCCTCTGTGAAGGAGATTGGCAGTTTTAAAATTTGATCAATCAATCAATAAATATTCACATGCAAATGTTCTTTCTAGTGTCGCCAGTATAGGATGAAACAAAAGAAACACCCCTGTACCAGCTTGCATTTTCTTTTCATCTTGCTGCCTGGCCTGGTTTGAACCAGATGCCAAGAGCACGATGAAGTCAATAGCAAAGCACATGGGAATTGGATAGCTTCAGGAAACTCCAAGTTAGTAGCTCACTATTTCAAGCTCTGTTGCTCAACAGAATTCTTGTCCTGAAAACTCATTATCTTCTTTTGCTCCATCCCTTCCCTGAGTCAATGACTTAGATACCTTTTGGCCTGGAAGTAATATTACATTACTAGATTCAGTAAGGCAAAGTCAAATGTATAATTAAATATAGGTAAAGAACCCAGGAAGCAATCCTCTACTGACATGGCAAGTCCATGTCAGATGCACGCACCTTCCCATTAGTCCATCAGCTGGCATTTCTATTTCAATATAATACACAATGACCAACATGAGATTGGAGCCGTCAAACATAAGAATCATTCTATTTCTACATCTCTATCTACATGCACATTCTCCCCACAGGTTCATAAACTGCCTTCCCTTATCGTATTTAGAAGCACATTGAAGATGGTTTTATTTCACTGAGCCTTCAGCTCTTAGTTAAATGTTATCAGCAGCCATTCTCTTGTCTTTGGGGTTTTTAATGCTGTAACAGACTCTTTTTGATTGGGGCAGACTTTAAAACCCATAAAACGAGCAAGTAAATGCCAGCAAGTAAAATGAAATGAAAGGACTAGGAATGCCAGCACACAACAGTTCGTTCTCATTTTATTTTCCCAGGAGAAAATAAATTAAGCTTTAACATAGAGTCTGAGATCCAATAACACTATATGTCAAAAACAGTGAGGTTCAATTTTGGGTGTCTATGAAAAGGGACGCGGTGGCTCAGTGGCTAAGACGCTGAGCTTGTCAATCAGAAGGTCAGCAGTTCAGGGGTTCGAATCCCTAGCGCCGCGTAACGGAGTGAGCTCCCATTACTTGTCCTAGCTTCTGCCAGCCTAGCAGTTCGAAAGCACGTAAAAAATGCAAGTAGAAAAATAGGGACCACTTTGGTGGGAAGGTAATAGCGCTCCATGCGCCTTTGGCATTGAGTCATGCCGGCCACATGACCACGGAGACGTCTTCGGACAGCACTGCCTCTTCGGCTTAGAAACGGAGATGAGCACCACCCCCTAGAGTCGGGAACGACTAGCACGCATGTGCGGGAGAATCTTTACCTTTACCTTATGAAGAGGCTAGCAGAAGCTTTTTGACTATCAATGATATCACTGCTTGGTGTTAGATTAAGCTACTTTCCTTTATCCATTCAGGGCCCAAACATTTTTCTGATCTGAAATCAAGTATTGGCTGAGCAGACTCTATTTAAGTACCAAGTCTATAACTTGGTCTCAAGAAGACTCACCATTAATATGGACAACAGATTTATACCTCGATAAAGTATCTTCTTTATTGCTGCCTCTTATTCACAATTAGAAATGGTCTCTCCTGTATACAGGATGATTACACTGTCTATTTTAAGAGGCCACTTACAGAGAGGCTGCAAAATAAGCAATAAGCTTTTTTTGTTTGTTTGTTTGTTCTCTGGAGGGGAAAAAATCCAGCGTGTATGCTCCTGCACATTCTCTTTCTTAACTGCTCGGGAAAACAAAGAGTAGATGAAAATATCAGTCAAGCTAAAAATTATGACTTGGCTTTTCCAGTGCTTAACTGGGGAAAATAGATTCTTGTGGTAAATAATCAAGAGCAAAAGGTTAATAATTCCCTGAGATTGCCTGGATTTCTTTTCTTTTTTTTTTTTTACTTTGCTCATAGGGTCTCTGGATACATCTGACAGCTAAGACATGTGCATGCAGAATATGTTTCCATAGGCAAATGGTTGCTAATTTGAAGTTGCCAGCTCCTTGCTTCCTGGTTTGATTTGTCCAACTTGCAACCTAACTGTGAAAAGACAAGAATTGCCCTTGTTTCTACATTTTATTTAATGTGTGACACTGGTGAGGCTTTTTAACTCAAAGGCTCCTAAAACATGATTTAGAAGCTCTGGGAACGAAGGGTGGGTAGCAGTGGTAACATTGGAAGAAACGGGAAAAGGTAAGAAAACAGCATTAACATAGGGCAGTTTTGCTCTACTGCGTAAAATTGCTTGGCTGAAGCAACAGCAACCATGGAGCTGCAGAAAAAGCTTTAGATTAAAAACATGGTTTAGAGATTAAGAGTATACGAAGAAGAAGGAATGGAAGGAGAGGGATACTCCTCGACTTACGACCTCAACCATAACAGCCCCAAATTACACTTGTAAATCCGTATGGTTATAAATTGAGGCACCCATATAACCAGAAGTAATTTTCTGACCTTTTATACAGTATAATATGGTGGTCATTAAGCAAACACTATGGTTGTTAAGTTAACTCACTCATGTGAATACCTTTTTCGCCCAGATACCAGCCAAAAATAGTAACAACAATAGCACTTAGACTTATATAGCGCTTCATAGTGTGTTTACAGCCTTCTCTAAGCGGTTTACAGAGTCAGCAATTGCCCCCAACAATCTGGGTCCTCATTTTACCCACCTCGGAAGGATGGAAGGCTGAGTCAACCGCCAGTCAGAAACTGGCAAAAAAACCATTGCAAATTGCAGTTACAGGATTGTGGAATGCCACAATGAGTTGTAAAGCTGTCTCACCCAATATGTGGTAACATTGCAACTTCAAACTTCAGCCTGTATCATCCTCCTCCTGCTCCTCCTCCTCCTCCCCCTCCTCTTCCTCCTCCTCCTCCTCCTCCCCCTCCTCCTCCAGAAGTGATCTTAAAGCAGAGTTCTCAGGAAGTAATTGTAGATCAAGTTCATGTTTGCATGTATAAACAAGGGTCTTCTTTAAGATTTATAATTAGGTGGTAGCAAAGCATTCATCCACAATCATTGGCATTATAAATATCCACTCATAAAATATGCAGTACTACTGCATTGTAAATATCCATCCATCCAGGGGCATAAAAAAGCCCAAAATACAAACAAAACAAAACAAAAACCCTTGACACTTTATTTAATCAATGAACTTGATGTCTCTTTCAAAAGACATTAGTCAGTTGAATCATTTCCCATTCTGAAGGATACTCTGAACAAGCCACCCTTCATAGAGGATGTAACTTTCTAGAAAAACTTATTTAATTTTATTGAAACTTTGCATTCCATTGATTTAAGGACTGATGCAAACTTCATGAGTAGGATCCACCAATGTTGACTCAGAAGAAGAATAATTAAAACAATTAAACTACAAAGTTGTAATTACAAAAGCAAGTCAAATATTAAACACTATAAAAAAGACAGATGGGATTGAAAACATGTTATGATACAGTGTTAAAAGCCTGTTTAAAAATTAAAAGCTTTAAACATTGCTTTAAATTGCTTTTAAATAACACATATGATATAGCAGTTGCATAAGAAAAAAGTATGACAGAGTTATGCTACCAGAAGCTATAATGAACTTCAGGAAAATAGAAAGTTCAAATCCATCCAAAGACTCTAAGCAATACATGAATTTAGGAATATCAGGAGTTGTTCCTTTAAAATTGAAGCAGTTTTACCCAAATCCAAACTCTAAATAAATAAATAAATAAACAAGTATAGTTCTTAAAATATAAGCAACTAAAATAATTGGAAGCTGTAAAGAACAAATCAAATTAACTAAAACATCAATTTTAGATTCAGAGTGAAAGATTTTTTTATGAAAATTCGAATCTGGACTCTGCAAATCTGAAATTCAAGCTATTTAAATGCCTCCTTTCTTATACCAAAACACTTTCATTTCTGCTTTTGCTATATATTTATTTTTTTCCTGGAGTAAATAGCTAAATGCAATTTGTCTCAAAATGTTAAATTGAAGCAGGCATCCTTTAAATATATATGCAGCTCCTTCACTTGTCCCAATTCCAGAAGGGTGGTGATGGGAGAAGATATGAAAAATATGCTTTCTGGAAGATAAAGCAATTGTTCATAGACTTCATAGGATATTAGATTATCAGAATAAATTCATGCATCTGCTTCGAGGGTCAGAGCATTTATACAATTTGCCATAGCAATGTGGATGAAAACAACCCCTCTGAAGCTTATAACTATGCCAGTTAATTATAAATAAATTCATTGAGACAATTGGGCTTGGAAAACTACATTTCCTGTGTTCCCTAGCAGCAAAAGGTTGTCCACTATCTGTTGCCATGAAGCTCCCAATTACCCATGCTTAGCTACTAGTTATATCCCTTGACCTTTGTTTGCCGATGACTAAACGACAGCAAGCATAAAAATCTGGGAGAAGTGGGGGGAGCAGTCAGCCTAATTGAAATTTTGAGTGTGTGCTGTGGCTGTTCTCATAAAATAGCTTCCTTTAAGTTGCATGGTCATCCACTGAATGACAAACAGAAAAGATTGCTTCTTACAACGTATGGAATCTAGTTTATTTTTGTAATTTTTCGGGGTGGGGGGGAAAGGTGAAGGTGAAGTAGGAACGTAGGCATATTCCAAAGTGATTAAAAATGCTTACGGAATGAATGAATGAATGAATGAATGAATGAATGAATGAATGAATGAATGAATGAATGAATGAATGAATGAAT
>QLTV01001818.1:103606-121938 GCA_003457575.1 Thermophis baileyi
CCTCCCTATCTCAGTCTCTACCTCTATTTCTAAACTTCAATTAGATAAGATTGGAAGGGGACCCTGCCATAGCCTGAGAATAACACTAGGAAGAAGAAGAATTAGATAAAATTGGGAAGTAGGTCAGGCAGGTGCTGAAGGAATCTGCAAACTGCTCAGCAGGCTCATTTCATGTTAAAAGACAAGGATGCCAGAATTCCAATTGTGTTGGGAGAACTTCCAAGAACAAATGCTGTCATCAAATTGAATGAGAACTGGTAGGGGAAAAAAATTGCAAGAGGAATTGTCATTCTAAAACTAAATCCTGAGACTACATTTTGTAGTTGGTGTAGGGTAGCTGTATTGCTGCAGCTGCTCTTTTACAAGAGTGACGGATGGCAGCGATATAAATCTGCGCAAGTATCATGAAGCTCATCACTGAGATGTCTGAATTTAGAAGCAGAGGAGTGAAATTATGCATACCTGTTATTTTTGTTCTTCCAACCCATCTTAAAACTAGTAATTACCTCTTTCCAGCACATGCAAGTTGAAAGTAGAAACGAGGCAAAGAGTTTCAAACAGGAAGCTGTTTCACTGTGCATCCTTTCCTCTCAGGAGAAGCAATGAGACATTTACTGGAAAGGTCAACCTTATGGAGGGTTCTGGATTCATTTCCCCAGCAAAGTCATTCATTTTTAAAACAAGGGCAGGGCATTTAGAGCTATACATAGCCTAAGCATTTTTGGCTTCTTTTGCTGCATCTGGTTAGGATGTCTATTACTGAGAAAAGTTACATGGCAAATGCTAAGGTGCAATGGGTCTTCCTGGAGGACAATTAATTAGATACTTTTTCCTAGCTTCACCGGAAGCCAGCCACAATGTTGGCATTCAGGGCTGTGGCATAGATGTGGAACATAAGAGCAAAGAATACTCCCATGTCAATACAGACTGTTCCCTTCCTTCAAAATTAATATTCATCTAATGATAGCAATAGCACTCAGACTTATGTACCACTTCACAGTGCTTTACAGCCCTCTCTAAGTGGTTTACAGAGTCAGCATCTTGCCCCCAAAAATCTGGGTCCTCATTTTATCCACCTCGGAAGGATGGATGATTTCATAAACTTAATTTTACTCTGATACAGTAATAGCCATTAAGCACAAAACTCCTCTCCCTCAAAGGAAGTTTAAGAGAAGAGCAGGAAAAAGAATAGATGAAACATCCTAGTATTAGTTGTCATTTTCCTTTTAAACCTATAGTTGCATTTGCAAGTCTTGGTAAGGGATGTATCTACCCCAGATATTACATTCATTAGTTATTGAGTGGAGAGCCAGTTTGGCTTAGTGGTTAAGCAGGGGTGGGTTCTAACTTATCTCGCTACCGGTTCGCTTCCTCCCACGCCGCGTGGCCATGCCTCGTGGGTGCGCGCATGCGCAGTGCCAAATTTTTTTTAAAAAAAGCCAAAAACAAGATGGCGACGCATGCGCACTGCCGGAAACTCGGCTTCTGCACATGCACAGAAGGGGAAAAAAAATTCCCCCCAAATTTTTTTTTTCAAAACAAAAATTCCAAAAAAAAGATGGCGGCGTCCACGGACCGGCACCGATCGAACTGGCTCCATGATGTCACCAGTGGGTTGCTACCGGTTCAAGCGAACCAGTCTGAACTGGGAGGAACCCACCTCTGTGGTTAAGGCATCAAACTATAAACTAGGAATTCATGAATTCTAGTCTTGCATTAGGCATGAAGTCCTAGGGCAATACTTTTTCTCTCAGCCCTAGGAAGGAGAAAATGGCAAACTATTTCCAAAATAGTTTATTAAAGATTACAATTTACAACAATAAAATGCAAATGTAAAAAAATATAAAAGAAAAAGAAAAAAATAAGAATATAGTAAAGAAAAAGAAAAAGAAAAGAAATATATAAGGAAGTGTCTTCCCCTTCCCCCAACCAAGTATAAATATTTGTAATAACTTACCACCTTTTCTTCAAATACAAATGATCTCTTCTTCCCATATCCCTTCTCATCTATAAACAAATCTATAAAGCCTCATTATTTCAGTCCTGATATCAGCAAAAGTCTGTTAAGGGTTACTGAAGATAACAACATATCTACTCTAGCCTTGAAACAAATAAACAAATGTTATATTCCTTCCTTTATTGCTAACAATCTTGATCTTTAGTCCCTTCAAACAATGTCCTAGAACTTGATTTCTTTACATTTTTTCTTTGTTTTCTTTTTTCTTTTTCTTTAACAAGCCTTTTTTTATAAATTCACTATAGGAAAGTTTTTCAGATCATTTTTTTAGTTTGTTATTTATATATCCCTTTTAATTATTTATATGTCCCTTTTAATTATTATTTCATACCAGTGGCTGGAAAGGGATGGACTAAAAGACAGCAGTCAGACACTGATCATAGCAGCACAAGAACAGGCACTAAGCACCAGATCCATAGACGCAGGGATCTACTCCACTGAAAGGATTCAAGGTGCACAGTATGCAGAGAGGCCTCACAGGAATCCATCACATAGTGGCAGGTTGTAAGATGCAGGCAGGAATAGCAGGCATCGTGTACAGGAACATCTGCACAATGAATGGGCTAGACCAGTGATGGCGAACCTTTTCAGCACCGAGTGCCAAAAAGGTTGCACGGAAATGTCGCGCGCGTGCGCATGCACACTTGGGGCCACACTCCAGAAAAGCCGAACTTCCAGGTTCTAGTGCGCATGCGCGCCTGATGATCAGCTTGCCGCTGCGCATGCACAGGCCAGTTTTCGGCACTGCCGTGTGTGCAAAGGAATCATGCTCCGGAAAACCCAAACTTCCAGGTTCTAGCACACATGCGTGCCCGACGATCAGCTGGCCGGCGTTCATGCGCACACTGGTTTTCGGCACTGCCACGCACACGAAGGACAGCTGATTGTTGCATGCACATGTGCACCAGAAACCCAGAAGACAAACAGCCAAGGCCGTGCGTGCCGGGCAACATGGCTTCGTGTGCCACTTTGGGCACGCATGCCATAGGTTCGCCATCATGGGGCTAGACCCTTCTAAGTCCAGATGGGAGATTCCCTAGAAGGTTGCGGAGAATAAGAGGGTTAAGATCCTGTGTTACTTCCAGATCCAGATGGACAAATAGATATTGGTTAATCAACTAGACATTGTCTATGGACAAGGACAGAAGACAACAAAACCGATAGATGTAATGGTGTCAAATCACAGCAACCACGGGAGAAGGGAGGATGAGAAACTGGAGAAGTACTAGGGCTTGAAGAAGGAACTGTAGAGAATGTGGAGAGGCCAAAGTGGCCCCAGTAGTGGTGGGAGCACTTGGGACTGTGACTCCTAAGCTGGGAGAGGGGCTCCAATAGAGTCCAGGAGCAACATCATAGCTCTTTGTCCAGAAGACTGCAGTATTAGGAATAGCTAAGATACTGCACAGAACTCTCAAACTCCCAGGCCTCTGGTGGAGGACCTGAGATCGAGAAAGGTATAGAACACGCATAAAAAGGATTTTTTTTTTTAAATAAGAGACTGACTTGAGGGCACAAAGCTATAGCTATGAACAGAATTATTTGTGGAGATGGGTAGTTATAAAAATCAAATTAGTAAATAGAAAAAAATTAACCCTGACTGTAATTATGCAACATTCTAAACATTAAAAAGAACAGTTGTAACTTTCCCTGGAGTTGATAAGAGAAACTTCTAAAATCATGATAGGTGTGGCTTTCAAGAGCAAAATGAGTAATACCTTCAACCAACAGAAGATACCTTGTTTCTAGAGGCATCTCTTTCCTCCTCCTTTGCCACCTAATCTGCCTAAGGCAGGCCAATTTTCAAGATAAATATTAAAACTTGGCTGCCATATATATATATATATATATTTCACTTATATTATATTGTAATTGTTTTTAATTGTTTTAGGTTCGTGCCCAGAGCTACTTGCTTGAGATGGGTGGCTATAGAAAAGCAATAAACAAACAAACAAGTAAACCAATGAATCAACTCTGAAGCACATGTAAATGTCACATAACACCACATTTAAAAAATCCCATTTTTAAATTAATTAAATTATAGTTTAAAAATAGATACAATCAAATTCTAATACTAATGAAAATCACAGTATTATTTCCAATTACATTTCATAGCCTTATTGTTTTGGATTTTTCTGATCAAAATGGAAAGGTTGTTCAATGAGAGTCATTTATAAATAGAAGGGTATGTCAATCAATCAATCAGAATAGATCTGGAAGCGACCTTGGAGGTCTTCTAGTCCAACCCCCTGCCCAAACAGGAGACCCCAAAACATTTCAGACAAGTGACTGTCCAGTCTCTTCTTAAAAATCTCCAGTGATGAAGCACCCACAACTTCTGATGGCAAGCTGTTCCACTGGTTAATTGTCCTCACTGTTAGGAAGTTTCTCCTTAATTCCAGGTTGCTTCTCTCCTTGATTACTTTCCATCCATTATTTCTTGTCCTGCTCTCCTGTGCTATGGAGAATAATTTAACCCCCTCTTCTTTGTGGCAGCCTCTCAAATACTGGAATATCATACTTATATTCAAATAACATTTCATACTGCTACATACTACATTCATGCCCCCCCATCTACTCTTTAGAGTTGCCAAACCCAAATCCTGCAACTGTTCTTTATATATTTTAGTCTCCAGGCCTTTAATTATCTTAGTTGCTCTTCTTTGCAGACTTTTCCAAAGTCTCAACATCTTTTTTGTAATGTGATGACCCAAACTTGATGCAGTATTCCAGGTGTGGCCTTACTAAGGCTTTATAAAGTAAGCAGCACTAATACTTCACATGATTAATTCTCTGTTTATACAACCAAGGATTGTATTAGCTTTTTTGACTGCTTCTGCACACTGCTGGCTCATATTTAAGTGATTGTCCACTAGGACTCCAAGGTCCCTCTCACAGTTACCGTTTTTGAGTGTCACCTAATCTGTACTTGTACCTTTGGTTTTTACTGCCTAAGTGTAAAACCTTGCTTTCCTCCACATTAAATTTCATTTTGTTGGATAGGGCCCATTGTTCAAGTCTGTCAAGATCTTTTTGGATCTTGAGCTTGTCTTCTGGGGTGTTGGCTATTCCTGCTAACTTATGTGATTTTACATGAGAAATTAGGCAATAATTTAAATCATATAGGACATTACATATATGCATGTATTCATATGAATTGACATTCTGTATCAATAGTAGGATACTAAGATTATATATGATCCATCTCAAAGCAACAATTTAATTGAAAAAAGTCAATTTAGAATTGTTAGTCTGTATTTCTAAATCAATAGGAAGAAACTGAATTGATTCAATTCAGAAATTAAATTTGATCAGGGAAAAAGGATGTTTTATGCATGCCCCGAAGACCCTCAAACTGTCAGATTAATTTGAAAGTACCTGATTCAATTTGATGACTTAATCCAAATCAATAATTCAATTCAGAAAGTCAATTTGATTTGGGGATTCAATCATATACCTGCCAAACTGAATCTCCAAACTAAATATTGGTACAGTCCTAACCCTAGTATGCATTTTGCATTACAAAACTACATATTACATAAAGCCCCCCCCCCCCAAAAAAGGGGGGGATGTAAATTTTCCTAACGTGGTTATGATCTCTGAGAACAAAGTGGTCTGTTTGTTTTTTGCTATTAGGAGACCTTTTGTTTTCAAGAGAAAAAGAGAGGATTAGAAATCATTCTCAAGTTAATGCAGAAAATAATACTCATTCTCACACAATTTGTCTGTTGGTCTCTTGGAAAGTGTGTGTGTGTGTGTGTGTGTGTGTGTGTGTGTGTGTGTGTGTGTGTGTGTGTGTGTGTGTGCTGAAGGCATATCACATGTCATGCTTCCACAGCTGGAAACAATGATTCCTTGCAGAACCTGTGTCATATTTTTGAGAAACTTGAGTTTTTAGAAAACACCTTCTCTTTAGGTGAAATCAGGCTTTACAACAAATAAAGGCAGCAGATGCTCCAGTTATGTGCTCAACGGCACCATTTCAAAAATAAGCTGAAAGCCTTCTCTTTCTCAGCAGCACCTGCTCTTTCATCCAAACCAAACAGCAAATTGCAAAAAAAAAGTGCTTTTTTTCCCCAAGTTCAAATCTAATAAACCACTCCTCCTCTTTTTTGCAACACCTTAGATTTAATTTGTGGTCTTCCCCCCTGCCACACAAATTTAGATATGTCCTTCTGCCACTGTTTACATGCTGTATCAGTTGTCAAAAGAGGAATTATCTGAATCAAAGGCATTGTTCTAGGCAAGACATTCAATGTTATCACAGAAATTCTCCTTGGCACATGACTGTTACAGTTTCCCCCATCTTAACATATCTTTTTTTTTTTTTACTTCAGTCCATGTCTTAATGCAGTTATTTTGAAATAACCTACAATTAGGACATAACCTGAGGCTTTGGTAGCAGGCATATTTGTGGTACAATAAAATCAAGGCTAATGTGGATTTTAAAAAAGCATTATGTTAAATATCCATATTGAGAATGTGGAATAGATATAAACCCAGGTTGTGCCTGAAACACGCTTTTGTGGTTCATAGCACCAGAAGATTTTATAGATAAGAAACAATAGGCAAAATAAGCAGACTTAGCTCTGATGCAGAAGCTTTCAAATTAGAACACAAAAAATCCACTATAATCTTACTAGAGTTTTACATGCACATAGTAAACTTCATAAAAATATATCTTTTGACAGCACTGGTCAAAATACACCACTGGTATATTAAAACATTTTTACCACTCTGTGCCTTTTTCCTCTTATTTCTTTATATTTTTCTCATAGAACATAGAATAATAGGGTAGGAAGGGATCTTAGAGTTTTCTAGTCTAACCCCTTCCTCTATACCAGGGGTGTCAAACTCATGTCATCATGGCGGCATCACATGATATATCAGGACTTTTTCCCCCTTCGCTAAACCGGGCGTGGGCATGGCCAGCGTGTGACACATCCGGCCCGCGGACCGGGAGTTTGACAGCCCTGCTCTATACCATTTTGAACAAATGAATGTCCAGTCTCTTCTTGACCACCTCCAGTGATGGAGCACCCACAACTTCTGGAGGCAAGGTGTTCCACTGCTTAATTGTTCTAACTGTCAAGAAATGTCTCTTAATTCTGTATTGTATCTCTCCTTGATAAGCTTCCATCTGTTATTTCTTGTCCTGCCCTCAGGTTCTTTGAGAATAGGCCAACCCCCTTTTTTCTGTGACAGCCTCTTGAGTACTGGAAGAGTTGTTAAGTAATATTTCCTCCAAGTTCTGTTTTCCTAAAGTTTTTTCCCCTAAAGTTACTCTTGCATCCCACCATGTTCATCATCTTTCATAGGCCATGTTTATTTCGTCCATCCTATTGGAGGTCCTTCAGTCAACCACATACTTCTCCAAATTACAGCAGCTAAACTTCCTGATAAGCTTTAGTCAATGTCATTTCTCTGTGACTTGAGGTAATTTTTAGGAATTACTGTTGCCACCTGATATAAATCCTCACATAACCCTGAAATATACAAATCCTCCCATTCAAAGAGTGATCTTTAGAGAACAGCTGATATCTTATCAGATGACTGATAATGCAAAAGATTTATTCTTAAAAACTAAGTTAATTTCTCTGGTCTTTACACAGCAGTCAATTTTCATCCAATCTTTTCTTTTTAAAGGTTACAGAATCTTACACCATACAAAACGAATTTTACTTTTTTTATCCTTCTTTTTTATTATTATTCCCTTTCTTCCAATATGAGCATGAGCAAAATAATTGCTGATATATCAATGCCATAAAAGGAGTTCCAAATAGCTTCCTTTGGCCATTGACTTATTACATCAACAAACCATATGATGGCAACTGCTTTCTTGGAATCAATACATTTACATTCTAGTGCCATGGTTATTTTTCTTGGATTCCTGAAATGATTTAAGTTCAGGATCATTGTCAAAAACAATAGTGGTAAGGTCTACCTCAACTGCACACCTACAGAATTCAATGAATATTGAAATAGACATCATCTCAGGAGAGAGTTCATAGGATGGTAGGCAGCTGTGGGAACAGATGAACAGATTAACCTACTCTCTCCATATCTCTCTATATCTTCCTCAAGCTAAGTTGAAAGTCTTTCTCTCTTCATTCCAAAGTAACAATGTTAATGTAAGTTTATTCCTATATTCCCAATTCACTTAAAAAAAAAAAGATCAAGCCTGTTTGACTTTGTCCTGCTAGAAGAAAGTTGTATACCAACCCTGCAGAATTCAAGGATTCATGATTACATATAGCTCTCACAAAAGGTTTGGATGTTACTATCTTCCAAAAATTACCATTAATTGTCATTTTTAAATGTGATAATTGGGAAAATAAGTTACAGACTAGATTCCTGATTTCCTGAGTTATTGTTAAAATGAAGTTACATCTGGTTCCACTCATTCTTTCCTGGTAACCTATCATATTTTGTGGGGTGTATGACCCTACCACCACCATGCACCATTCAAAGTCCTTATCTCTCAGAAAGGTTTATATACACATTGTACCCATTCAACAGAATCAAATTCCAAGAGTCAAACACAACTTTTCTATAATCCTTGGAGTTCAAAATCAGTGACATTTCATTTCATTGTTACAGTCATAGAACTACACAACTACCAAAACTCTATGCACATGATTTTTTTTAGGGAAATACATTAGAAATAATGAAAATTAAACTTGAATTAAAAGTAGAGGAATATGAATCATGTGAACCCAGCAATTGATTCAGCTTTGAACTTTTGAAGAATACAAACTGGAGCATGGAACTTAGCAAATTTGTAAACGTGGTAGACATTTCTGTTTGCTAACAGATAAACAAATTAAATTTGCCAGTGCACCCTGGGATTTCAGCTAGTGAGAAAAAGTAAAAACAGACCTACTTGCATTATAATAAAAGTGTTACAGAAATATGTGGGCTAAAGATTCTACTTGATCCATAAAGACAAATGCATTTTTTTTCTATTTGTATTTTCTGGAAATGTTTTTTCATCACTGCTGTTGGCAATGTATCAAAACATTTCAATAATAATGGTTTTTCTTAATTTATGGACTCCTGAGAGTAAAGATAAAGCTACTGTTTTAAAAACCTAGTAAGTCAGTGGCATTGTTTTACATGATTCATTAAAATTTCAATGTAACCTCTAAAATAGACATAACATAGTTAAAGTGAAACATTTTTTAAAAAAAACCCAACCCATCAGTTCTAAAATGCCCAAGCAAGAAAATTCAGTTGCCCCATCCAGCGGGTCCCAAATGTTAAATGGAGTCTGACTTGGTGGCTTATACAGGTATTCCTCAACTAACGACCACAATTGAGCCCAACATTTGTGTTGTTAAGTGAGACATTTGTTAAGTGAGTTTTGCCCCTTTTTATGAACTTTCTTGCCACAGTTGTTAAGTGAATCAGTGCAGTGGTTAAATTGGCAACATAGTTGTTAAGTGGATCTGGCTGCCCCATTGATTTTGCTTATCAGAAGGTTGAAAAAGGTGACCACATGATCCCGGAACACTGCAACCGTCATAAGTATGAACCAGTTGCCAAGCATCTGAATTTTGATCCCATGATCATGGGATGCTGCAAAGGTCATAGCTGTGAAAACGGTCATAACTCACTTTTTTCTGTTGTAACTTTGAATGGTCACTAACTGAACTGTTGTAAGTCGAGGACTACCTGTACCCAATATACATTTTTAGAACATGGAGGAAGAATTTGGGGAAGTCCAGAAGCTGGAAACTACCATCCTAGTACCCAGCTGTTGAAAGATGTTAATAATTCGCTGTCTGGAAGGCCATTCCTGCTAACAAGAAGCAAGCAAGCAAATATAACCTAATTTCTGCCTGCTTGGGATAGCAACAATGTGGTTTGTTTTAAAGAACCGATTCAGTGAGAAGTTAGTGTCACTAGTCTTCTCCAGTGACTTCAACATGGTTATGAAGCAGAATCTCTTACACATTTCTTTTGCCATTCCTTTGCAACACAATGCTAATGAGCTCCATGTGGACAAGATTTAAGGCTTTAGAACGCCAATGTTCGTGAGCAAATTATTGACCAAGTCTCTCAATTGAAACAATAGAAACATTTCATTATTGGTTGTGATAGAGATTTTTCAGTTGTAAATTAGTTTTGCCTTAATCAAGTGGATTGTATCTGTACTCCTTTTTCTCTACAGAGCTCCAAAGTTCTCTGGAATTGTGAGAAATCATTTGCTTCTTTCTCACATTTTATTTTCTCTTTGCTGTGATGATACTACAAAAACTAATCTCTATTGTTATTACTTTCACCTCCTTCTTCCTTTAATTGGGAATATTTGAATTACAGATATTTTTTAGATGTTAGATGTTTTTAGATGTTTATATTGACTGTGTCAGTTAATTTCACCACATAAATTACAATAAATGTTCCCACAATTTATTTGGTATGCTGACAGAGTACAGCAATTTATTGGTCCTGGTCATACAATCTACTTATCCAAGTCTTCAAATCCATATATTGGTGGTTCTAAGATAGTCACACTAACTAAAAAAACATCATTTTGGAAGTACAGAGTCCTCACCCAGTTTCTCTTGGAAATTCCTAGTCCAGTTAGGACTGTATTAACAAGACTTTAATAAAACTAGCTCTTTTTCATTGGCCAGCTGAGGAAATGGTAGGTGGGACTTTTGGACACTTTTAAGAGAAAAATAAAGAGTTTATTGTTTTAATTTATTTAAAATAATGCTTTACTGGTCCTCAATTCAAAGCTATATATTTGTATGGAAGATAGCTTTCCATGGGCTCAAATATAATCTGCATGTTTGTAAGGTACAAAGACAATTTGCTTCTATAAATACATACATATATATAAAAGGATGGCTCTTATTCTTATGGCCATCGAGGAACTTGTAAATAACTCCCCCCACCCCAAAGACTTTTTGGTAATGACTCAGTAATGTAAGACTTAATTTTATTTACAGATATATTATTTTCTATATTGTATTACTAATATTGTAATTTACTGAATATACTGAAAATTATCTCTAGAGTTCAGTTGGATAGAAGTAGCTTCCATAATTCATAAATAAATACATTTAGATGGAAATGGATTTACAGATTATTTTTGAAGGGCATCAAAACCAGGTAGTGGGATCTTCGACTTATATTACTATTTCCTTAAGTGTGACATTAATGGAAATAACTGTACCCTTGTAACTTCATCCTTTAGGGGTGGAACATAGAATGTGGGGATGACTTCATACTGCTCCCAATGTTCATCATAAAAAAATCAGAATTCTTTTCTCATATAACAGCTATTGATTTTCTATTAGAAAATGGAAATTATCCCTACATTATGCTTCCTAGTCCTTGCTTGGATGTATGACAAATGAAAACAACACACTAGCAATACTTATGCCATTGTTAGTTTATAAAAAATGATAAACCAGGATTTACAAACCCTAAAGAAATTAGAATCAAGCAAACCCTGTCAAATTCAGAGAAACCTACTTTGGAGAAGGCATAGCCTATTGTTTTATACATTTATCTATAAAACAATACTTGTATATTTGATTTTTAAATTATATATCTCATTGCCATAGAAAAGAAACATCTGTCAGACTTTCTATATTTCCCCTAGGATAGCCTATGTTTCTTCTTTAGTCAACAGGAAACACTTTAAACTTCTTCTCAAGCAGAGCAACTGATGTGATTTGAGCATAACCAAAGCCCAGCAAAGTCATATCCAACGATCCATTGAATTCACTAGACTCTAATAGGGATTTATCAGCTTGTTTTGGACTCTTCAGGAGTTATAAATATGTTTCTGAAGAAACTGAATTAGACTGATGGGAATAGCCTTTCTCAACAGGTAGAAAAATAATTAAAGTGTCTGCTCCTTCATCATTATTATTATTATTATTTTAAAAAAACAATTGGATATATTAATTAAAGTCAACATGGAAAAAAATACAGTGAAGCAAGTTAATACTTTCAGTGCAATTCCAATTGTCCTTTTATTGAAATACCCCTAGAAACTAAATCCGGTAGTATGGGAAAGCAAAGGAATCACCATTGTAATATGGTCAAAGCAGATTTTCTCCTAGGTATCTGTAATTCTTATTTAAATTATGCATTCTGATTCAAATAATCAATCTGATCTGATCTGATCTGACACTTCTAATTGATTTGGAATATAAAGTTGATTGGATTTTCTAATCAATTGAGAAAGGCATCAGAAAGTATATATTCAAACGGCTGAATTGATGAAAGGCATCGGATTTGATTCAGCAGTTCAATGGAGAGTGTCCGTCTTATTTGGAAGGTGTATTCATTTGCACTGTCTTTAAATTGAAGTGCTTTTTAATGTAACAAGATATCAAAGCGTAAGAGCAATCTATCTTGGCAAATTTTGGGCACAGGCTTCATAGCATAATCCATATTCTGGTCAGAAGCAGGTTGGATTTTCAGGAAAGACAATTAGGAGGATTGTAAATCCTGCAGCCGCTCAAGTCAAATAACACCTCCCACCCTGTCCCCATGCTGCCAAGAACCATAACTAGAGTACACATTATTCGTCTTTTCTCCTCCCATCCTGTTTGCAGCAGCCTTCTGTGAAGCAATGGGTCCTCAGATGCTCTTTCTCCCATCCCTGGGAGAACAGCAACATATCCTCCCATTCTCTCTAAATATCATATTCGTAGTTGAACCCAAGCTTCCAATTGATATAAAATAATTATTCTCAAATGAAATCGTAGTGGAGAGCCTGCCTTTCCCCAGCAAATACATTTTAAAGAAATTCTTTGATTTCAGCACCGCCAAGCACAAAAGGCCACATTTAAACCCTCCTTTATTCATCAAGGCACTTCAGAAAGAACTAGTACATTGAATACCCACCTTCCTTACACGTCAAGGAAGTGACATGTAATGAGATATTCTTAACATGCATGAGGGATCAGGACCAAAATGCAGGGAAGGGGAGAGTGTGTATAGTAAGCTATTTAGAATTTCATTTGAAATAGAACAAGGGAGAAAAGTTTCTGTTTCTGTTACAAAGGCAAATTTTTACGGTATAACAGAGCCTCCCCTTTGTTGCTGTTATCTCACAATATAAAATCACGATAGAAGTAATCCTAACTTTTAACCAGCATAAAACAGCTAAAGCTTGACCCAAGGGACGTCCCTGATGCTGTTCATCCCAAACTCATTTTTATTCTTAAACTAATAGCTTTCAAGTCCGAATTCTTGAAAGTTAGACACCACCACTTCCCTGACTGTTGCAATTTAATTAATAACCTTTCACCCCAAAGAAACCCCAAAGCAAGAAGACTCATTAATCTTTCTAGTGATTAGAGTCACCTCAAGAGTGTCAAACATTTACCTCTCCTTCCCAGCAGCAGAAATGGATTTAGGAGGATCATGGTTCATACCTCACATTCCCTGGAGCCAGAAATGGTATACGTGCAGGGTCCAGATCCATTAACCGATACATCCATGGTCTCAGAGTTTGTTGGCTTGTAGTCCACATAATACTCCTGTAAAGGGGAGTTCATTTGCCTTTCAGATTCTCGGGCTTTTTTCCTACGCCTTTTCATGAGGGAGTGTTGCTGGAGCTGTTTCATGCTGGCTGGGTAGCGTTTCCACGAAACATAAATGACCAACAAAATCATAGCCACTGAAAGAAAAAGGGCAACACTTCCAGCAATTATTTTGTGAAAGGAAACATGCTCATATTCTGGTTCTGGTCCAGATGTTGGGAAATCTGGAGAAGGGCTTGGTGTAAAAGATGTTGGTTCATAGTCTTCCACTTTGGGAATGGTGGGTTTTGGAATAAAGATGGGTCTCTGCTGGGTTTTAGGGACCTGGTAAGGTTTTTCAGTGACCACCACTGGGATTTCTGCACAAATGTTGTAGGTTTCTACAGCATCGCTCACCTTTTCACCCTGAATATGCTTAGGGCCTGCACAAATCATGGTACTTTCTTTGTTTCCCTTGAAGTTTTTAAGCCAGTTAAACAGAGGGCAAATGCTCCGGGTACATTCCCACATATTTCCAGAAAGAGTAATAGATATCAAAGAAATCCAGGCATTGACAGTCTCCTGAGAGATGTTAGTAAGTTTGTTGGAATCCAAGTTGAGCTTCTGCAAGTTTGGCAGGCACTGAAATGTCCCAGGTTCAATCCCTGCAATGTCATTTCCCGATAAATCCAAATTGTGCAAAGAACTCCAAGTCCAGGTCAACCCTTGGCTTAAGGATCGGATCCTATTCCACTGCAAGTAAATGGAGCGGAGATTAAAGAGACGAGGAAAGTGAGCGAAGTTGATCTTAGAAAATTGGTTGTGTTCCAAGTGGAGCTCTGTGAGCTTCAAAAGGCCAGCGAAGGCATTGCGAGATAAACTCCGCAGACGATTGTAGCCTAAATCCAGAAAATCAAGGTTGCGACAATCTTGGAAAACCCGAATAGGAACCGTTTTCAATGAGTTGGATCGTAAGTGCAAGATCAGGAGCTTGCGAAGACCTTTAAACTGCTCTGACTGAAGCGCCTGTAGCTTGTTGTAAGACAGGTCTAGATTGCGTAGGTTGGGGACTGGGTGAAATGTTTTATTGTGAAGGTGCGTAATTTTGTTGGAGCTTAGAATTAATTCCTTCAGCCTTCGGATGCCTTGGAAAGCGTCCTCATCCACTGAAGTGATGTAGTTATGATCAAGGTAAAGCCATATGAGTTGGTGTAGGCCTGCAAACTGATTTGGCTTGAGCTTCTGGATGCTGTTGTACCGTAACGATAAGCCTTGAGATCCTCCAGAAATGTTCTGAGGAATGTCTCTGAATGCATGGGATTCACAGTACACAATTTTGCCATCACATCTGCAGTTCTTGGGGCAAGCTCGCTGAGCCCCACTCAACATCACAAACAGCACAGTAGGAAGGAGAACAAACACTGCGCTCATGCCTCTCAGATGCTTAATTACATGGAAACCTACAATATGAAGATAACAAACATACATCGTGAGGCTACTCAAATCAGAACCATAGAATTCACCATCAGGATTTCAAATAACAAATAAAAGAGTTGAATTCAAAACATGATGCCTTGCTTCCATGTAGTTCGACCTCTCTCTCAACCTCTCCCTCTCCCTCTCCCTCTCTCTCTCTCTCTCTCTCTCTCTCTCTCTCTGTGTGTGTGTGTGAGCTTGGTGTTTTACATAGAGATGTTTGTTATACTGACTCTTTTTTTCCCAATGTTTCCTTCTCCCTAACCAGCCAACATATACAACCAGACTATATTTATTCATTTACCTCTGGGTGATTTATGACCTTTGTTGACAAATTAAGTTCCCCTTCCCATTTTTAACTCATAGCAACATGCATTAGCATGATGCACATAGCCCAAAATACCCTTATCATTAGGATGTTGTAGATTTAATACTAAACATATTTGTCAAGTCACTGTGAAGTAGATTTTGGGAAGAGAATGCACCCAAGCTTGAATTGTTAAATATTCTTAAATCAGTAAAAGGTTTCTTAATAAACTAGCTCACAAGTATACATCTCCTGGGCCCTTCAAGAGATGCACAGATGACCTTAAAAATATGTGTTAATGTAGCGTGACAAATAGAAGTTAGAAAAATTGGAGAGAGAGGGGGGAAAAGCACACTGTAAGATATTTTATTTCATGTGAGCTAAGCATAATCCAAGCAGACAGGTATGAATGTCTTATGTGTCAAATCTTATGTATGAAAAAATCTAAAGATGCTAAATAGCAATGGCAAGGAACTTCTGGATATCATAATAAAATGCATGTGGTCATCAGACATACTTTCATATCTTCACACATAACAGCTAACATAATTATATTATTGATATATTTTAATATACAGTAGCATGGTTTTATTGTTTTAGCATCCACATTTCTTCTATAATTACAGCCATGCACACCCAATATTTATTTTGGGTAAAAGGTGGGAGAATGTTATTACTTTAAATTAATAATAAACATGAATGGAAACTCAATCCCAGACAAAGCAAAAAAAAAAAGTGAATTTTCCCTTCTCTTTTTCCAATTTCAGTTTTGATAGTCTACATTTAACAGAATGTATCAGAAAACTTATTTTATAGTCATCCTTCTGAGCTGCTCACGCTTTCCATGTCCTCTGAATAACTACGTGAGTCTTGGGAGAGCTAAGTTACATATAGGTTTAGGGTTCTCCAAAATAAGGGGAGAAATTGGACCTTTCTAGTTTTGAGATAAGCTTCAAAGTATAGCTTTGCAGGGTTGTAACCTTTCTGGTCATTTATTTTGCACCCTTCAATCGGGAATTCTGGAAAAGTATTGTTTTCTTAATAGTAAATAATATTATTAGGTTGGGGGAAAGAAGAAAAGGAGGAACAAAAAATAGCCAAATAAGCCGTTATTTTATTCAGTGTTTATTTGAGTGGAGGCAAACTGCTAATCCAAAGAGCTTTTGACTGTTTGTCTCTGACACGTTCATTTCAATGGCAAGATTCTTCCTTTCCTTCCTTCATTTAAATTCTGATCTTTTCTCATTGCCTGATGCCAGGAGGAGCAACAGCAGAAACATATTCCAACCTACACATGGAGGGGAAATATAATTCTGTCACATTTGGAGGAGGTTTCTGGAAGGAGGGGAAGAGAATCTCTAAAATAGGTGTTGGAGATTTAACAGTTTCTTTTGGAGGACGGCGCATGCATGTATATGAAGGATATCAACTTAGTTCTCAGGAGCAGGTTCATCAGCAAATGCCCCCTCCTTTTCTTCAATAGAGGGTTGAGGATCTGGATTTATCATTAGCACCACCTTTAAAAAAAATTCTTAAGACACGAATCTGAGCAAATGCTAAATGGGGATGAAGCATAGATTGAATAGCAGGGCATCAGGGGAGTACAAGAAATGACAGAACTGGGCGGGGGGGGGGTAAATAGAGAGAGAGGAAGAAGAACCAAACTGTTCTGGTCTGTATATCTGCCACTAATAATGGAGTAAGGGTGTTCCTCTGAGGATTAAAGATCTCCCAAAGCACCAGAGGGGAGAATAAAGGATGGGATGAGGCAGAAGAAGGCAGAATCTATATAAAAGTAGCTTGTGTGAGTCACCTAGCAAAAGGAACGCAGTAGTGTTATTTTGATGGGTTTTCTTCTCCAGCAAATGGGCAGGCAAGAGATGTGCACTCACACACACACACAGACACACACAACACAAACACACGCCACCCTCAGCCCTGGGCACAGCTGCAACCTTACAAAAAAAAAAGTTCACTTACCCATCGTTCCCTCATCTGCAATTGTATCCCCGTTTCTTCTTCCAGATGTTGTTTGTTGCTTGGAATGACCGGGGAGGTTGATGGTTGTTGTGGTGGTCGTTTCTTCCCCACCCACCCCCCTTTCAAGCCGGTCCTTTTCCTTTAAAGCATGGTGTCACACAGACTAGCCCAGCTGCTACCTACTTCCATGCCATCCAAGTGGATGCCAGGAACCTACACAAAGTTCCTGAGAGGGAGAGAGAGGAAGGAAGGAAGGAAGGAAGGAAGGAAGGAAGGAAGGAAGGAAGGAAGGAAGGAAGGAAGGAAGGAAGGAAGGAAGGAAGGAAGGAAGGAAGGAAGGAAGGAAGGGTTAAGGAATAGGGGTAGTGGAATGTAGGGGAGACAGGGTTAGGGGGAAGGAAGGAAGGAAGGAAGGAAGGAAGGAAGGAAGGAAGGAAGGAAGGAAGGAAGGAAGGAAGGAAGGAAGGAAGGAAGGAAGGAAGGAAGGAAGGAAGGAAGGAACTAATCTCGGAAAGCCATGGAGTGCCTCGCCTGGACCGTTGGCATCAATCGTCCAGCCTTTCGTTGGAGCTCGAGGGAACCATGGAGGCGAAGCAACTTCTCAGCCCGGGGGAGGAGGGGGAGGACGAAAAGGCCGCGAAGTGTCCTCCTGCTGCAAGACAGCCTCCTCAGTCGGCTGCCTCTCTCCATCCCCAAGCACAGCGACCCATTCCTTCAATCCAGCTGTCAAAAAAATGGGTGACTCCTCAGGGTCTCGTCTCCAAGATTTTGCCCTCCTTTCTTCGTCGTTTCAAAAGCTAGTTTTTATCCATGGAGGCGCTCGGGTTCCAAAGAGTGTGAGAGTGTGTGTGTGCGCGAATGTGCCCGTGCGCGCGCGCGCGTGTATTTTCTGGAGCCCTGTGCTGCGCGCGCGAGGTTGTTCTCCACAATCAATCTTTTTTTCCTCTCTCTCTTTCCCTCTCTTTCCCTCTCTTTCTCTCTCCCTCTCTCTCTCTCTCTCTCTCTCTCTCTCTCTCTCTCTCTCTCTCCCTCTCTCTCTCTCTCTCTCTCTCTCTCTCTCTCT
>QLTV01001818.1:135281-151543 GCA_003457575.1 Thermophis baileyi
AGGGAGAGGGAGAGAGAGAGAGAGAGAATGAGATAGAGTGAGAGGGAGGGAGTGGGAGGGAATGGAAGGGAAGGGAAGGCAGGGAGGGGTCTCTTGCCCGGCCCCATTTGCTCTTCAAGGAGAGAGAGAGAGAGAGAGAGAGAGAGAGAGAGAGAGAGAGAGAGAGAGAGAGAATAGTAATAGATCCAGTTTGGTGAGTGATTAAAGAATCAGGCTGGAAGTGGGAGATTGTGAACACTAGTCCCAGTGACATTGGGCTAGTCACTGTCTCTCCACCCTAGGAAGAAGGTCATGGCATACTATGCTGAAACCTTTGCAAGAAAATTGTAGGGACTTGTCCAGGCTATCACCAAGAGATATAAAATAAACTATTAAAATAAAATAAAATAAAATAATAATAAAATAAAATAAAATAATTAATAAAATAATAAAATAAAATAAAATAATAAAATAAAATAATAAAATAAAATAAAATAAAATAATAAAATAAAATAAAATAAAATAATAAATAAAATAAAATAAAATAATAAAATAAAATAATAATAAAATAAAATAAAATAAAATAATAAATAAATAAAATAATAAATAAAATAAAATAAAATAAAATAAAATAATAAAATAAAATAAATAAAGATAGAATGTTAGCAATAGAATGGAGGAAATTTGCATTCCTCATTTATGCTACAATTATATTTCATGTAATCATTTACACGGAAGAACATTTCCAAGTTAGTTAATTGAGCTCTATCAAAATAATTCAGACCTGGCAATTGTTAATACATTTAAAGCCTTTCCATTTGTTTCATTCTTGGAACAATCCATCAAGCTTAAAAACTCGCCTGTCTTTACTTTTACTTCCTAATCTTATTAAAAAGAGAAGCAAACAGACAGACTGAGAATGAGCGAGAGAAGATCTGCAATGCTGTGTTATTGCTTTAATGCGCGCTCATTTATGTTTCAGAGCAGAAAAGGAGAAGGTTGGCTTCAAAGAACCATGGCCTTAACCATGTCGAACCATTTCAACCATGTTGAAAATCAGAACAGGATTCACTAAACATGCCTCTAACATTGTAACGCAGCCCTATTACAAACCACAGTGGGGAGACCTTTCCACAATGTCCTTACTCTCATTGATTTCTCTGAGGATATCAGCACCAGCCATTTTATTTGTGCTTGCTGGGAAAGAGGAGAATAATAATTGAAACGGCAACAGTCAGGTGTTCAGAACATCTGCAAATGTACCAGCCCTAAGGGAAACATGATATCCAGGAAATGGTTAGTTGAAGAACAAGTTAGCTTTTAGGGAAAGAAAGAATTCAAATATAAGGTTTCTCTCTTACTTTCAGGCCAGCTGAATTTACCATTTTGCTGGGTCAATTATTCCCTTTAAACTGATATATCTCCTAATTCTGTAGCTGTAGATGGATCGGTACAGTATCTAAGCACCAAAAGGCTGACCTTGTGAAGCATAGATATCACGTTTTCCCCCCCTCCCTGTGTCTATACAACAACATCTTTTCAGGCGATGGACATCTTTCCATGATTTTACACAGTGTCACAAATGATAGATGGAGATGTAGAGGCAGAGATATGATTTCTCCAGGGAAAGGGGGGACATCTTCAATAATTTATCAGCATCTGTTTTGGCAGTGACATTGGCACCTCTGCTAAAAAGCAAAATGTTTTCCCTGTGGGAGGCTTCACACTGTGTGAAAGATGATGGTACAGTAAAAGACAGTTCATTCCTACATACCACATAGCCAAATCGTAATTTAATAAGCAAGACTTCCACAAATTCTCTTTATTGAAACGGAAGGAATACTGGAGGAAAATGTCCAGCACTAGTACACCGATTTGTACCCACCAAATAGATATAGGTAGTCCTTGACCTCCGACCACAATTGAGCCAAAAATTCCTGTTGCTTATGACCACAATTGAGCCCAAACTTTTTGTTGTTTAACTATCCACTTGGTGGGCAGGGACTTAGAATTCCAATTTTCAAGTTCTCAAGTGAGTTTTGCCCCCATTTTATGACTTTTTTTTTTTTTGGCCACAGTTGTTAAGCAAATCACTGCAGTTGTTGAATGAATCATGTGGTCCTTGAGTGAATCTGGTTTTCCCCATTGACTTTGCTTGCCAACTGGGTAGGTTGCAAATGGTGATTATATGACCCCAGGTCAGTGTAACTGTCTCAAATACGTGCCAGCTGCCAAGCGCCCAAATCTTGATCAAGTGACTGTGGGAAAGCTGCAATAGTTGTAAGTGTAAAACCAGTCATAAGTCACTTTTTTCAGTGCTGTTGTAACTTCAAATGGTCACTAAATGAATGACTATAAGTGGAGGACTACCTGTATAGAGATGGCATGAGATAGGATGTCCACTTGTGAACGGGGAAGGAAGAGAAAGAGAGAGGCTATCATAATATTCAAATACATTTCCGAGGCTATCATGTCAGGCTAATTTAATTAGTTATCCAAATTAGCTAAAGTAGAGCCAAATAGCTGAACCACTAATGCAGAAAGTTGTCCTAAGTAGTACAAGTGAATTGCACAGAAGTTGGTCCTAAGGACTGGCCCAATTAATTTATTTTTGGAACTCATGTCAACCTTGGTTAACAATATACATAACATTAGTCATACACTGAGCCCTGGTGACACCGTGGTTAGAGTGCAGTACTGCAGGCAAACTCGGCCCACAGCCTGTTCGATCCTGATCAAGTACGATCTTGGTTGACTCAACCTTCCATCCTTCTGAGGTTGGTAAAATGAGGACCCAGATTGTTGGGGGCAATATGCAAATAATGCTGTTATTGTAAACCACTCAGAGATGCTGTAAAGCACTATGGGGCAGTATTTATGTCTACGTGCTATTGTTATTATGTTCACATAATATCTTAGGTTAAAACAAATAAGCCATATTATTTCTTGGCAAGATGGCAGCACCAAAGAGTATCATATTTCCTTAGTTCAGCTTATAAACTCAACCTATTTGTTCAAGAGTCACATCAAAAGCTGCTTCTGAATACAGTCTGATATCCGGATTAGTGGTGATGTATATTCTAGCACAGTGAATGCTACATTTCTTGTTGTTGTTGTTGTTTCATATTCACTGAAGAGCACCATGATTGGCATTTGAGAGAAACTTCACAAAAGTTACATTTAGAAGATCAAAGCCTTGCCAAGGCTTCAACTTCAGTACGAATTAATTAAAACGAGCAAAATTACCTCTGGAAACCTCAAGGTAAGATCTTGACATATCTGCAGTAAGCTTCAGCCTAAAGAGGATTTTACATTTTTATTTAAAATCCAGTTGAAATAATTTATCCTGACGTCCATGCATTAATGACCTAAGCTTTGCAAAGCCCAAACTACTTGAATAACCACAGAATTCCCAGAGAGATCCTGCCGTTAGGGAAACTCTTTGCAAGCTTACCTTCTCCCACCCAAGTGCAAAAAAGGGGCCATGCATAGATTGTACCTTTTTGCACTGCAGAACAATATAAGCCTCTTAGTGTTTTCATTCTTAGAAATGCATAAATAGGGACATTCTTTGATTTATTTTTTTCTATGAGTTGAAGTATATGCAAGCATTTATTTTAGTGTGCAAGTGTTTTATATTATTACAAGCACTGGCAATTTTCCATGTAACTCTCAGAAGCCGTGTAACTCTTAGATCTGTCCTTACCATTCGTTGACAGAATGGGGCTTTGCTCAAATGCAGGAGTGGGCTACTTATTCTCTATGGCCCACGGCCCTTTTTGTGGCACAGGACAACTTTTCCTACATCACACTACAATGTATTAATTATAATACTAGATCAAGTTTGTTTTTACTGAGGTTTCAAGCAAAAAGAACTGAAGCTTTAACATGCCGGCCCACTGTAGAGCCATATAACCCAGGAAGCAATGTTCTTTAATTGTCCACATGAGATATGACAAATCAGACTGCCAGTCATGGAAGATGACAAGGTCATTTTGATGGTTGAGACCATCCATCTCTACCAGAACAAAGAAAGTAAAAGTGGCTTTCTTAAACCACAAACTGAGTTGAAACAGACCTTGTAGGATTTCAACTTAGACTTTAGCTTCATGAAAATTGAGATAATGTGTTCTTAATTATCTAGTTGGTGATTGTCCAAGTGTAGGATCCTAGGGGCAGACCCCAGGACCCCCACTCAGGAGAACAAGAACTGGGACTTAAATGTACAGGATACCATTGTAGAAAGTTAGTTAGAGGGGTCTCTTAGAAGAACGAAATATTCTAGGAAATATTAAAAAGGCAGAATATTATACCTACCTGGATGAGACAAGGAGAAACATGCTCTTGGAAAGCAGCCACCACCTTTGTTAATAGCTGCAGAAAGTCTAGGCTGTCCTATCTACAAGACAAAAGGCCTTCAGCTCCAGGGTGATAGGATTAGCCCTCACTCAAGATCCAAACCAGGACAAAGCCATTAAGCCATAATAGGAATTGCCCAACACCCTTTCAGAACACAAGCCTCTTCATTACATCATCACCCAGCCAGATTCAACCAGGCCTGGGACACAGACAGCCTACAAGGTTAGCTGGACCCCCACAAAGCCACCTGGGAGTCTGACAACCAATAGGATACATTTCTTGCAAGGCCCAAGAGAGGGTATAAATATCTCACTCTCCACTCCATGTGTTCAGCTGCACCAGGACCATGTGCTTAATGGTTCTGTTCCATAAACCATCCTTCCAAGCAGTCTCCATGTTTCCAGTGTCTTCCTCCCCACTTGGAATTGAACACAGATGGACATTTCTTTCAACACCATATCACATAGGAAAGGATTTTTTTTAAAGAATTCTTGTTCAATGAGGCACCTCTCTCCACAAAATACCATCATATGCAGAGTCCTAAGTTACTCAACCTGCCTGAGGAACAGATGCATCTCTCTCTTGTATTATGGTCTTGCTTCATATGTGGCAATAGAAAAGGACAAGCCTGGCCTTGTTGCCTAGGCAACGCATGGACTTGGCCTCTTGCTGTACCAGGCTGTCGCCTGACAGACAAGGTTGGGTGTTATGGAAACTTCTTTTACAGTGTGAAAAAACAGAGTGAAAAATCAGTGGGATTGAGAATGATCACAGGAGAAATGTTTATACAAGTAAACTTGGAAACCTGAAGAGAAATGAGGGCTTTACGACAAGCATTGGTGTAGGTGGAGCACTGAGTGTCTCCTCAGAAGAATTCTTCTCCCAGATTCAGATGTATGGAAACTTACAGACTTGTTGTAAATCTAGCTTAGGGGTACAGCTTTTATCTGGATTAGAAATCCCATCTTGACTTTAAATGGCATGCTGAAGAATTCACACTATCAGTGGACAACAGAGCTAAAGGAAATATGATTTCATTTTCTTTGAGTTTACGTTTTATTAAAATCATATTTGGGTCATCGTGTTCTGTGGTGCTTCAGATTTGATGCTAAAAAGGTGTTTCGTCCACAGTGACATGAGTGTAACACTTGTCTGCAGACATTTAAAGCAGGTAATCCCAGAAAATGATGCATTTGCTTTAATGTATTATAGACAAGTGCTATACTTGCTCTCCTGCGCATCCCAAAGCACTTTTTATAAATTATTTCTGAAATATTGCATTACCCTAATAGTTCATACGACAATTCTTCAGTCA
Source organism: Thermophis baileyi (assembly GCA_003457575.1). Classification (NCBI taxonomy): domain Eukaryota; kingdom Metazoa; phylum Chordata; class Lepidosauria; order Squamata; family Dipsadidae; genus Thermophis; species Thermophis baileyi. The sequence continues at coordinate 140,935 of QLTV01001818.1, forward strand.
TGGATTTCTCCTTTCTAGCACTTTAAAAATTAGAGTGCTGAATTTTCAAGATTGCATCCAGGTAACCTGTTGTAGATTCAAGTCACTTATGGCTTTATTAGTTCATATCAGCACTTTGAATTAAATTAGTCTATCATTTAAGGGTGAGAAAACTAGACATTTGCAATTAGGGTAGAAACCTAGGTGAGTGCATGAATTCAGGTAGAACTTAGAAGAAAGCCTCATGAAACAATACAGAATTGCATGATGTTTGTGACTCATATTAAAACAGCTGGCTGGCAATGTTTTTAATTTTCTGTAATTGCTATTACAATTCTGCAGGAAGACCAAAATAACAATATCAGATGAAGTAGGAATGATAAGCAGCTGGCTTATATTCTAAACTGACATTAACTGAATATGAGACTAGTTAAGACTTTATGAGGTCAATATCACAGCTGGAAAATTTGGCTTCTTTGGGTAGATGCTGGTTAGTACTTTGATTCCCCCAAAGATGGTTTAATTTGCCCAACTACAATAGCAGTCTACTTTTAGTTTATGTTGTGTGATTAAAGTCTGCAAACAAAACCAAGAAAGCATTTGTTTATCGTTACTGTATATTTATTGACTCAGGATAGACAGTGTGAATGCCTCTCTGGGTATACACAGGAATACATAAGCTTTTTTAAAGATAGCAATAGCACTTAGATTTATATACCGCTTTACAATGCTTTACAGCCCTCTCTAAGCGGTTCACAGAGTCAGCATATTGCCCCCAACAATCTGGGTCCTCATTTTACCCACCTCGGAAGGATGGAAGGCTGAGTCAACCTTGAGCCTGGTGAGATTCGAACTGCCAAACTGCTGGCAGCCGGTGATCAGCAGAAGTAGCCTGCAGTACTGCACTCTAACCACTGCGCCACCGTGGCTCTTCACAATTTAATGTATCTTTTTAAAAAATAATTGATGTGTATCTTTGTTATGCCATTTATTTTATATTGGAGTTGCTCAAGTATCTATGATTAATACATTTATTTTAAAACCACTCATTTTCCCCCTAATTTTAATGTTTAATGTTGTTACCCTGCTCTTTCTGTAGATGTTATGTTTACATCCATTGTGCTTTTTATCGTTGTGTGGCATAAGCCTGGGAATTAGTCTAGAATTTGAAGTGTGGGCTATGAAAAGACCAATCTTGCTTGAATCTTTTCAGAAGAATTTATTTAATTCTATTAAACATGTGTACTAATTTCCCAAGAAGCCTGTTCATAGTTGCATTCTCAGTGTCATAAAAGGAAGGAATGCAGAGCTTACCTATCTCTTGATTTCAAATGTTATTTCTAAGATGGATAGTTTTTAGAGAAAAGCATGGGTAGATTCCTAGTGCTTGCAAAAAAAAATGTACATGCAAAGAACCTTTAAGAATTAATCAGATCCATTCAGCCATTAGGATTTTTAATCACTGCAAACTCAACAGCATCTGATTCAGGGGGGGGGTCATCTCTAAGACTAGACTAGTTCCAGTTAAAGGAAATGTGCTGGTGAACGAAACTGGTTAAGAATCAGGAAGGAAAACACAAATTGAAAACCACGAACTTACTTTTTTTAAAAAATTTCACCCAATGAACAAATTCATATACCCATTTTTCTAAAAAAATGCAAATACACACATTATTTGAAACAAAAAAAATTGTATTGCTAGAATGTCTGTTGCCCAGGGAAAGGGTTTGGAAAGCTCTTTGTAGACTTACCATAAAGTAGGGATGTGTAAGAACTTGGATGACTCAATTCTGGTTAAGCACCAACTAATATTGACAAAATGTTCAATTCTGGCACCCTTAAAAAAGGTTGGAGAACCTCCTATCTGAGGTGTGGAGGCTGTATTAGCCCATTCGGGGAGCATTGAGCTAAATGAACCAGGGTTACAGAGCACACTAAACCATACTAATTTGTTCTGACCCATTTTAATTTATAAACTGTGATTTATAGTTTAATCGGATATGTGACTCCAGAGAATTGTAGCCTATGCTACAAACCATTCTTAAACCTTGGCTTTGTATGATGCATGAGCACACATTATAAAGTAGCTTCTTCTCATCTATCCTTTGCCTTTGGTAATTCATCTCATTTTCATCCCTTTCCAGTTCAGCATAAAATAGAAATGAGAATTTGGTTTGTGCATTTCCAATTCAAAACTAAGATTTCCTTAAGAACCTCTCACTGAGCAGTTAAGGAAAAGAGAGAAAGAGAGAGAGAGAGAGAGAGAGAGAGAGAGAGAGAGAGAGAGAGAGAGAGAGAGAGAGAGAGAGAGAGAGAGAGAGAGAGAAAAGAGTTTTCATGTTGCTATTCTCCAGCACAAACAACTCCCTTTGTGTCTAAATGACAGCAAGACAACATTTCCATTGGAGGCTGCTGACCCTCAAAAATCTTGCTTGCACTTTTGCATTTTCTGCTATGTAACCTGTCATAAGTCCATATGTGACACATGGTTGGCAGCCGTGGAGAAAGTAAATGAGGATTTGAGGAGCTGTAAATATCCAAAGCTAATGTTTTCAATAGAAAAGTATATATGTAGTTCAGGGTTGAACTGTGGAGTCCTTGGTACTTTTTGAGCTTGGTTGTTTGCTTGCAGATGTTTCATTACCTGACTAATATCTTCAGTGCTAATATTTTTCCCCCTGCAATAATGGAGGGCAAATATATCTAGAAAGAGTCTGTGTGGAAAGAGAGAAATATCAAATCTCATATTCTTCTACGCAGTCCCTTCTACGAGCAAACCAGACACCAAAAGACAAGTCTACTTATTAAAAGGTTTAAAGAGCAGTTGACAAAATTTTACCTTCATGCATTGCTGAAGGGTACCAGCTCCTAATATTTCAGTACAGTGGCAAGACTTTGCTAGGAAGCTATACAAATCTCTAAGTACCTTATGGATAAAAACTATTAGCAGGGAAAAATTGTACATTTCAGCCAACATTAATAGTGCATGCCACAAAGTCATCTGCTTCTTCCATTTCAGGTTTTTTTATTCATTCACATGTACACCAACGAAGGATTTACTGTATATAGCAACAAATAAAGTACAGAGGTTTTATAAATAATATTCTTGGTTTATTAGACTACATCTCTTCAATAGATTTTATGTGTATAATTTTATGCTATTTTAAATTTACTTACTTATTTGTTATAAATAGATAGATGATGGCAGATAGATAAATGATAGATGATAGAGAGAGAGAGAGAGAGAGAGAGAGAGAGAGAGAGAGAGAGAGAGAGAGAGAGAGAGAGAGAGAGAGAGACGATAGATAGATAATAGATAGTTGGATAGACGGACAGACGGACGGACAGACGGACAGACGGACGGACGGACAGATGGACAGACGGACGGGCAGGCAGGCAGGCTGACAGACAGACAGACAGACAGACAGACAGACAGACAACCATCTATCTATCTTCTATCATGCTAGACCAGTCTAAGTTATGAAAATTCAGTGGGTAACTTAGGAAGTGGATATTGATCAATTGGTAACACAATTATACATTGTGAGTTGGATTCAAAGTGAAGCTTGTGAAGAATAGTATGGCAAATTAATCCAGGCTAAATCAAGTCATATTAGTTTTCTCAGCTTACTCAATGCTTGACAAAAAGGGACCTAATAGGGAACTTTATCTTTCAGTGTAAGTCGCTATCTTGAACAGAAATTCAATTTTACTTATTTCTTAAACATATATGCCATCCATCTCACTGTTACAGTGACTCTGGGCAGCTTTCAATATGGTAAAAATAGATAATACAAAATGATTAAAATTAAGAAGATTAAATAAAAAACTAAAAACCAAGAGGGTTTTTATGTAAAGGACTTTGTAATCCAACGGAGAGATGACCAGAATGTGAGTGACTGCACATTCTTGCCTTAGATCCTAAAAGCAGCCGGTTGTCTTTGGATCAATCACAGACTCTCAGCCATGCACTGGGAACCGAAAAACATTTATTTATCAACTTGCACTGGACTACTATGATAGATTATGGTCCATAACCTTCAGTGAAGAAGCCTTCATTCTAGAGTGATAAATGATACCATAATTTTCTTTTTAAAAAATCTGGGTTCTGTCTCTTTGTTCAGTTTGGTTTCATTTACAGAGGGTTTATTATGTTGCTCTGATTGATTGTTGTTAGGGTTCCAGGGTTCATATTAAAGTGGGTGGCCATATACATTCTCTAAATAAATACACAACAGAATAACAGAATAACAGAATTGGAAGGGACCTTGTAGGTCTTCTAGTCCAACCTCCTGCTCAAATGGTTGTCCAATCTCTTCTTAAACACCTCGAGTGATGGAGCACCCACAACTTCTGGAGGCAAGTTGTTCTTTGATTAATTATTCTAACTGTCAAAAAGTTTCTTCGTAGTTCAAGGTTGGTTCTCTCCTTGATTAGTTTTCATCCATTGCTTCTTGTTCTGCCTTCAGGGGCTCTGGAAAATAGGTTGCCCCCTCTGCTTTAGATTATTACCAGAGGTGGGTTCCTCCCGGTTCGGACCGGTTCGCCCAAACCAGTAGCGACCCGCTGGTGACGTCACAATGACATCACGGAGCCGGTTTGGTTGGTGCCGGTCAGTGGACACCGCCATCTTTTTTGGGGGGATTTTTCTGGGGGGGAATTTTTTGGGGGGGAATTTTTTTGGATTTTTCAGCACTGTGCATGCACGCGCATGCAAAATGGGCACGTGCCCATGAGGCGCGGCCACACGGCGCGGGAGGAAGCGAACCAGCAGCGAGGTAAGTTAGACCCCACCCCTAATTATTACTAATTGCATGATTTGTTAGCCCAATATATTGAATAAAGCTCTGTGATTGTGTTTGCCCAATACCCTAAACTATAAGCTGTAGTTTATAAACTACAGAGTTTATTTTCCTAAAACACCAGTACCAAGCCAACTATATTCTCAAATTGCACAATATGAATCCAAACATTATTTCTCTATCAAGCTCTAAATTCTACCCATCGGGATAACAGGCCTTCAACTATTTATATAAAATTTATCCATGAATTAGAGAGGTTAATAAAGACTCATTTCTCACCCAAGGGACTGCTAATTTTTCTGGCTGACTTAATTTGAATTCTAATATATCCCTTGGCCATGTAAACCTCAAGAAACTAAAGCAACTTCAGTTACTGTTATCCATGGATAATTAGTCATACACATCTGGCTGTACTGATGGCCTCATTTCTATTACAATTTTGGGCTAAACTTTAAATTCAGATGAATAAATATATATGTTGAGATAAGGACTGGCATCTATTTATTGAGCGTGAGAAAATAATACCATTCTTTTGGACTAACCCAACTATAAGCTACAAGCAGTATTTCAGCATAAATATCATTTAAACACTGGAATGCGACTGTTTTAGATGCTTATTTGTCACTTTCATATATTTGCTGTGTAATATGGGAGACAAAATTTGAACAGATCAAAGAATGAGTCAGTCGATGTACTGTTTCCATTTCATAGCAAATTTGTTTGGTGTTGCTTTTCAACATATTGGCTCAGGGAAACCTTTGATTAAATAAGTATTTGCCTTGTACTCAGAAATGAGTATGCTTTAACATCTATTGTCCTAAAGCAGAGATCCCTAAATTTAGCACTGGGGAACAGGTGTTATCATATGGCCTATTTGTACAAATTAATATGGTAAGAATATGGAAAGAGACGTGGAAAAGACTTCAGCCTTTGGTAAAGTGGGTGTTGGATCGTTTTCCAATATGTCCAGATCATAATTCAACAACCTATTGTATCAATGTTGCAATAAATAGCTGAATAGCATTCCAGCATAAGAAGATCAATTTAATCCAGCTTTTCCCCCTCACAGTGTCCAATCAGATATCTCTGGGGAGTTCATTAGCAGAAGATGGAGACATAGGTCTTTCCTGCCATTATTCCTCTGTAACTGTTTTTAGAAGCATGCTGGCCGCAACCCAGAGGCAACATTGATTCTCAAGATGACTAGTCTTTGATCGACCTGTCCTCCAGGAATCTATTACCATGTCTTGGTGTAATGAATTCCACAGGTTAATTATGTGCTCAGTCAAGAAGTACTTCCTTTTGACTGTTCTAAACCTCCTTCCAATCAATGTCATTTTGCATTTGTCTTTTCCAAGCTAGGTATGATTTGTGCACCTTGATTCTATCTCTATTGTGTCCCTTTTTCTCAAGCCAAAGAATCCCAAGCATTCTAGTCTTTCTCAAAGGGAAAGTATGAGACCTCTGGTTGTTGCCTTCTTCATTTTTTCCAGCTCTCTTAGATGAATTCATTCTACGAGTTAAGATGAAAACTGAAGACTCATATAGGAATCACTGACGGCATGCTTTGACTAACATTTTAACCTCTTTAGTGTAAATAAGTTCTATGCCAAACTGCCTCAAGATTCAAGAGAAAAAATAGCTCCAATATTGAACAAATGACATGTGAGGTAGATGAAAAAGTGTGCTCTTGTCTGTTGTGATTTAAGAGCCGCTACGAGAGCTTTCTTAAGAAGAATGACAGGTATTTGTGAGTCCATCTGACATGCGTTTGTTTCATGTGTATGTGTTGGGTGGTATAATGTCCCTGAAAAAAAAAGTGTTGTGATGATGACCCTTTTATTGATAGAGAGGTGGGGAGCTCTGGAACTAAAAAAAAAATGGAAACACTGGAGAGAAAAGTTGGATTAAGCCCGAGAGACATTGTTTAAAACAAACCCAGGCTCTTTTGAAGCTTCAGTTATTCAGGTTATTAAGTCAGATTATAACTAAGGAGATAAACCGACTTAGCAGCTGCAGCTAATAACGTTGCCTCTGCTCTTCCCTCAACAGACAGCTCTCTTTCCTCCCTGTTGGCTTTCCAGCTGCAGGGAATATCTCAGGAATATCTTTGCCTGGGACATGCAGCAGAAGCTTTGTCTGACTTTACTTACACTCTGCATTAACTTGGGCTTTATTATTATTTATCATTGCTGTCATCCTTAATCCATCCATCCCAAGCTTTTCCTAGGATAATGTTATAAGGCAGTGATGGTGAACCTTTTTTTGCTCGGGTGCCAAAAGGGCGCACGCGTGCGTGCCCACACCCATAATGCAATGCCCTCCGCCCCGCGCATGCATGCACAACCCCCTGCGCTGCCCCCCATGCATGTGCACAACCTCACTGAAGCCTCTGGACTTCCAGTAGGCCTGTTGGGCGGGGGGGCGTTTTCGCCCTCCCCAGGCTTCAGGAAAGACTCCGGAGCCTGTAGATGGCGAAAAATGGACCCAACGGGCCTACCGGAAGTTGCTTTTGTGCTGTTTTCGCCCTCCCCAGGCTTCAGGAAACCCTCCGGAGCCTGTGGATGGCGAAAAACGGACCCAACGGGCCTACTGGAAGTTCAGAAATGAACTTCCGGTTGGGCTGTTGAGCCGTTTTTTGCCTTCCCCAGGCTTCAGGAAAGCCTCCTGAAGCCTGGGGAGGGGCAAAAAACGGCCCAATGGCCCAACCAGAAGTTCATTTCTGAACTTCTGGTTGGGCCGTTGGGTCCATTTTTTGCCATCCACAGGCTCCGGAGGGTTTCCTGAAGCCTGGGGAGGGCGAAAACGGCCTCCCCCCGCCCTCCAGACCACCGGGTTATGACTAGACTAGCAACTGGAATGAAATAACTTGAATGACATCATTAATACACCATCAATCTCAGCTGGATGAAAATACAGATTTAAAGTGCTGAGAAGTTTTTGAATATTTTCTTGCTCATCCATACAACCAAGTACAAAGTTACACCTACAGTACGTATAAAGCAACCATAAATTGTGGGAATAAGCATTCCCTCTCTTCAGTTTTTTATTACATTCATAAGAGCCAAGAATGTTAAATCAACAAAATTTATGCTCTCTTTCCTCCCAGCAGAATGATGATGGAGAAACTTTGAAAATTAGAAATGTGTGTGTTGTTATTTTGACAGCAGTTGGAGCAAGTTGCATTCATCACATATGTTACGTCTTCAGCCTTACAAATCCTTATGAGGAAATTATACTAGCAATTAATAAGGCTGCACAAAACACTTAAAAAGAGGACATCTCCAAAGCAGGCTAGCCGAAACCAAATATTTTTATGAATAGAATAGAATAGAATAACAGAGTTGGAAGGGACCTTGGAGGTCTTCTAGTCCAACCCCCTGCTTATGCAGGAAACCCTACACCACTTCAGAAAAATGGTTATCCAACATTGTCTTAAAAACTTCCAGTGTTGGAACATTCACAACCTCTGGAGGCAAATTGTTCCGCTGATTAATTGTTCTCACTGTCAGGAGATTTCTCCTTAGTTCTAGGTTGCTTCTCTCCTTGATTAGTTTCCACCCATTGCTTCTTGTCCTACCCTCAGGTGCTTTGGAGAATAGCTTGACTCCCTCTTCTCTGTGGCAGCCCCTGAGATATTGGAACACTGCTATCATGTCTCCCCTAGTCCTTCTTTTCATTAAACTAGACAGACCCAGTTCCTGCAACCGTTCTTCATATGTTTTAGCCTCCAGTCCCCTAATCATCTTTGTTGCTCTTCTCTGCACGCTTTCTAGAGTCTCAACATCCTTTTTACATTTTTAAGGGTTTTAATCCTTGGCAATATTCATATGACTGCTTTAAAGTAGCTCTGAGCTGCCTTCACATGCAAGTGCACTTATTTTTATTTTTATTGATTGATTAATTTTTTTCTTCCCATCTTACCACATGGTGTTTCTGAGCAGTTTATAACATTAAAATGAAACCATAAACATATATATAAATGCATACAGAACCGTGGTGGCGCAGTGGTTAGAATGTGGTATTGTAGGCTGATTCTGCCTGCTGCCAACAGTTCAATTCTGACCGCCTCAAGGTTGACTGAGATTTCTATCGTTCCAAGGTCAATAAAATGAGGACCTAGATTGTTGGGGGCAATATGCTGACTCTGTAAACCACTGCAGAGCACTATGAAGTGGTATATAAGTCTAAGTGCTATTGCTATTGCTATTGCTATAAAATCACATTAAAATTGCAATAAAATACAAGTTATAACTAAAGATGGGGAGGGAGGGAGCAGAATATATGGAGGGGGAAGGAACTGCTATTAACAACTTATCCAATTTGGAAATAGAAATAAAAGTTTCAATAGAAATCCTTTCTAGTATTTCTGGATGCATTTTCAAACTTTCAACACCTGCCATGAGAAACTAGCTTTAGTAATAATAAAAAAGGAAACCATATTCATATCTAATAGTTCAAATGTCATGCATCCAATATGTGTGGCACTCAGAGACCAAGGAATTTACAATTTCTATGTTTTAGAAGAGTATTCTGATTTTGATCTCTGAGGCCATATGCATGCAACAATCTTTAACTCCCCATTTCTGGTCTTTTAGGATAATGCCTGCAAGCAATTTATACTGACTCTACTACAAGGCAGGCTTGGCGTGACCCAAGGAGGGAGGCAGATGGCCAACAATTCCTGCTCCTCTCCTGAAGACATTAGTGGAAATTGCCAGTTTTGTAGCAAAATTCAGCATCTGTTCCAGGCTCTTGCTTTGCTTCGTTAACTCCTTTTTCCTAGATACATAATCATTTGGAACAAAGTTAGAAAATTCCACATCATTAAAAATAAAATAAATAAATAAAAAGCTATCTTGTGATTCAGAATATCGCATTGGTGGTAAGTCAGGTATCTGCACAGACCCTAATGAAACAGTACAAAGTCTTGGTGATGCTCAATCTTTTTCATGCTGAGAAAATCACACTGGTAAATATTTCACTTTCTCCAATAATTTTGTCTGCAACTACAAATTTGTGCCCTCATTGTAAGGGCAACTAGAAACAAAAATAGTGCTTATTTATGTTTTTTAAAAATATATATTTATATTTTTCGGAGTATAAGATGCTCCGGAGTATAAGACACACATTAGTTTTTGGGGAGGAAAACAAGAAAAAAAAATTGTGCCTCCATACCAGCATCCATTGGTATTCATCTGACTAGCGTCCTTGCAGCAAACAGCAAACAGCCCGGTCAGCTTCAGCACGTTTGTCAGATCCCAAAGAGTGATCGTGCCATTCAGTTGAGAGAAGGGGGGGCCTTGGGACGATTTACAATCCATGGACGATTTACAATCCATGCCCAGGCGCCAAACATCCTGAGATCTCTTCACTTTTGGAGAAGGTTTATGAGGGGCAATGTGGGATGTTTCACTTCAATGGATAACAGAAGATGGTCAGAGAAATGTATGTTTATCCAGTTCCCAGAGCAGTTGATAAAGAAAACATTTTCACACTTGTGTATTGGCTAGAATCTGCATTCTGGCTAATGGGAGGGGTCTCTACTGCTTTAACTCTACCTGCGTTGCCTAAGGGTATTCAGACGTTGCTTTGAGTGGAATGCTTTCACTTCTGCTTAATAAAAGATCCTTTTGAAATACATTGTTTCAGAAGTTCTCGCTTGCTTAATTTAGATGAAGAGGGGTTGCATTCTGGAGGGGTCTCTACTGCTTTAACTCTACCTGCGTTGCCTAAGGGTATTCAGACGTTGCTTTGAATGGACTGCTTTCACTTCTGCTTAATAAAAGATCCTTTTGAACTACATTGTCTCAGAAGCTCAGAAGTTC
>QLTV01001818.1:174567-199432 GCA_003457575.1 Thermophis baileyi
TATATATATATATTCTGTGACTGATATGTAACATATGAGGCTTAATAAGAGGCTCATATATATGGGAGGGAGCAAACTGCTTCCTTTTTGCCTTTCGGCCCCTCCAGGGGCCATCCAGGCAGTTACTTACAAACGACAGTCCGTTTCTATATGTTACATATTTTTACATAAATAAAGGGAGCACCCAAATATGGGAGCATACTGCTTCCTTTTTGCCTTTCGGCCCCTCGAGGGGCCATCCAGGCAGTTACTTACAACGACAGTCCGTTTCTATATGTTACATATTTTTACATAAATAAAGGGAGACTAGTATAGATCTATTTCAAGCTATTTAGTTCTCATCAGCTAGCCACACCCTTATGGGATTAGAACCTGGGCCACTTGCCTTGTGTGTGTGTGTGTGTGTGTGTGTGTGTGTGTGTGTGTGTATACAGATATGTGTGTGTGTATATATGTGTGTGTGTGTGTGTATTGTAGCCATTGTCTATCCATTATATATATATATATCCTGTAGTTCATAATATCCCAATAAAAGCTTCTAAGCACCATCTGCCACTTAACTCATTTCTAAAATCCATCTGTTCTGTAGGTTCTTCTATTTTTGCTTCCCTCCTTCCCCTAAATTTCAAATCTGCTTTCCAGATTAGTTACACCAGGGAATAAAAAATGTAAAAGGAAGGTCAAGTAGCTTTTGTTTAATCATCTTTAAGCAAATGTGTATTTGTTTCCCTAATCCTGCTTCAAAAGTAAAACTGCTCATACATATAACATCAGTTCTGAAGTATGGAATCCCTTTCATTGCAGAGATATATTGGGTTGCAGATTTTTAATGTATAATAAAAATAATTAAGCTTTGTCTGTCCAGAGGTTCCTCTCATTCCCAGATATTTTATGAGATAATAAAAATATGCCCCTTCCTTCCTTCCTTCCTTCCTTCCTTCCTTCCTTCCTTCCTTCCTTCCTTCCTTCCTTCCTTCCTTCCTTCCTTTACATGCTTATATCCCTAATTCATATCATACAAAACATCATTTCCCAATTTTAAACTAGAACTGTACTGCCCCTTAAATTTCTTTTCCAGTATAGTCTAAATAACTTCTGAGAAGTTGAGCCACACAACTGTTAGCATCAGATTGGTGAAGAGGAAAGCATCAAGCAATTGCTGACATGCTAGTTCCAGATGAATAAACAGTCATACTGTACAAATCTTCTGATTTCAGGATTGAAGCTAACCATGGCTTGGGAGGACAGCTGTTACCTTTTTTTTTTTAACTTACAACAAAATTGCACAACTTCTGAGTTCTAGGTCCACAGGCCTTGACAAGGACTGATTGCCAATTCTACCAAATGAGGAGAGGAGGACACAGGCTTCTAAAAGTCAACATGGTAGCCATGATATATGCAAAACAAGGACCAGATAAAATATGGCATCAAATTTGGCAAGTAAATTTATCCTTCCCCACATACAGAAGACTTTCCCAGCAAAACTAAAGTATCTCTGATATAAATATATATATATATATCTAATTATAAAATTATCTAGAAGACATGGAATGCTGACAGGCTGGGAAAAGTGAAAATTATATAAGGAAGTAATACCTTACAAGAAACTTTATTAAGTATTGTCTTTCAGAACCTTCATTGTCTTTGTAAACCATGACTTGCTACTTCATATTTATGCCCCAATTATCTCACTGTCTTTACTAAATACATATTATTATATCCAAGCAAACACCTTGCTGCTATCCCCAATCATAGCTTACTCTAACGTTCATAATTCTATAAAGAGGGACCGTTATTTAGGCTTGACTTTGCCTCCAGCATAAACCAATTATACTTCAATGATAGTGCTCTAGTCTCCAATTTAATTTAACTCAAAACATATACTACAATATCAACAATATTAACTCATTGATATAGTTCATTGACATAGTGAGAAAATATCTTTGATGAGTCAAAATGCCCAGGTTTGATACCGTGTTTAACAAAGTCAAACTTTGAGGCTCAGTCTATAATGTACTTTTCTGCCCCCTGCCAACAAAGAAAGACACCAACCTACACACCTATACAAAGATGTTTCTCCTTCTCCTCCTTCTCCTTCTTTTCCTCCTCCCCCTCCTCCTCCTGTAGCTAATAATTTGTTTATTGCTTTATCTCAGCCTAATTCCTAAAATCTAATCAGAATTCTCTTTCTTCCTTCAAACCAGTACTGGTAATACACTATATTTCCTGTATGTGGATAAAAGAATAATAATTGGGCTCAGATATGAATTGTAAAAGAATAATACCTCAACATTATTATCATTCTCTGCTTAGTTTTAACATTCAGGTGAAACAATTTTCTTTATGCTAATTAAGCTACAATAGATTTTGGATGACAAAGAAATTATTCCAAAGAACAATAAAAATGGCAATTGATGTGTTCTCAGAATGTAAAAAACATACAAGATAAAGTTGGTGGAGATTTTTTAGGGGAAATATGCAAGCTTCATCTCATATAAAAGCTAAATCTGCAAAGCTAAGAATAGCTCTGCTGATATATAGGTAGAGCATCTAAATTATATTACTCATGTGAACATAATATTGGTAAAACTTTATTTTCTAATATAAAGGTTGTTGTACTTATAAGAAATTTGTTTTGCTATTCTTAACATCAGCCAAGGCATAGTATTAGGAAACTGAAGCCAGGAACTATTGAAAGGATTACTGTACCCAAAGTTACCTTCTGATTTCTTCCATTGACATTTTCTATTATGTGTTGTTCCACCACTCTGGAATCACCCTGGATGCTCATGTTTTCCTGAAAAAATGGCAGGAGAGAAGTATCCCTTGACATTTAATTGCAGCATGGAAACCCAAGAGACATTTAATTGCAGCATGGAAATAGAGAGGGAGGGAGAGGGAGAGATGATACAAGCATACATAAATGCATACATTCACAAATCTCTTAGCCTCTCAATTAAAGAGCAAGGGTTCTCTATTTGTTCCATGAAATTTTCATGAATGTCTTCTCTTTTGAAAAAAGCATCAGAAGCAGATCCCCATTTATCAAATGGATGAAAAAGATTTTTTCTCTGTATGGCACAAACATTAGAGGCATTGTATGAAAGTTAAATTTAAAAAGCAGCAGATAAAAAGGCCCCCGAATTGAGTTTGATTCCTGATGACTGCACCATGCATTTTTCTTGACATTGTTACCAAAATGATTTGCCTGGTGTTTACTGAAATAAAGCTGTTAAAGCTAGCACGGTTATATTTTGATGTGAAAATTGGTAATATTAAGATAGAAATCAAGTGCACATCCACGCAGAAAAGCTAGGAGAAATTTGTTTTGAGATCTCAACCAGAGATGATAATGGTACTTTCTGCTTCAATTTAGATCTTGGATTAAGCTTGTATTTTCACATTGGAAATTCTAATATCTAGCCTGGGAATTCTAACAATCATAGAATAGGTAGAGTCAGCAAATTTCTGGGGATTATTTTGGATGCTATGCTCTGGGTTAAATAATTTTCAACCCCAATTTTGAAATATATTTTGCTTTCTTTCTTTTGATTATCATATCAGTGAATGCACATAGTTTAGTTAATTTTTTCAACAAATAACCAAATTGTTTGAAAGTCATCTTCCTTAACACTTTGTTGGGAAGGGGGAAAGAGGAAAACAATTCTCCTTAATTGATGGGAATGTATACCAGCAACGTGTTGCAATAAATCAGTCATACTCTCTCAATCCATCTTCAATGGATTGAAGATTTGATTTAACTTGCTACTTACAAGCAGATTGCATATAGACATATATTTTATATGGATAAATATAATGAAAGAGGGGATTCATTTACACAAAGTACAATAGGTTAAAACATGATAGCTATATAAGTGTATTAGAAATGAATCAGAAATTAGAAATGTATAATGTTTATGATAGATAAGATATATAGAATTGTAACTGTTTATTGCAATAACATCTTTATATCAAGTCTATCCAACTTGTGGCCTTGGACAGCATGCAACCATGGACAGCTTTTTAACACCCCCCAAATGAAGGAAGTTTGTTATTTATATACATTAGCTATTTATATCTTTTATATGTGTCCCAAAACAATTCCTCTTCACTCAATGAGGCCCAGGCAAGCCAAAAGGTTGGACACTCCTGCCTTATATTTCATTTTTGTTTCTTTTCTGTTGTATTTTTTTCACCTACTGCATTTTTAAAGCATTTGATATTTTTTTTATTATGTATCTATTTTTGTGTCTTGTTTCTTTTGTTTTTCTTCTTTTTCTGTCCCTATTGTAAATGCAATAAAAATACTTTAAAAATACTTGTATGTTTATGCCATATGATTCTAAAGAAAGAGAATCAGTTCAGTCTGTGATATTTTATTGTGACTGCTATAATAAAAATACCAAAATACCACCAAGCACCCACCTTCCAGCAATTCCCAGGCAAAATAGATCATTTTGACACCAAATTGCTACTATCAGATGCTAATCAAGAAATAACAAAGAGACTTGTCATCTATTGTTGTCACTGAAGAAATGACAACAGCTGATTTCGCCAACTCATTTTAATTTAATTTTATTATTCATTTTTTAAACGTTCCTCCTAGTAAATTAGCTCTCATTAACTGAAATCTATCACATCTATATATTGTGTTTGGAATAATTTTGTGATTGTAATAAAGATTTGATTCGATTTGAAAGGCAAAGCTTACTTACAAAGCATTGTATTTTATCTCAGCATGGGTACATATCTGCTTTTATGGCAGAATGACTTTGTATCACTGTGACAATGCGTGCATGCTAATGAAGCTAAGGGTGAAAGGTGCAGAAGGCAACTTAAGAAGTATTATTTCTGCTTTACATTTTCTTTTCTCTCTTGCAAAATGCTATTCCCGTTTTAACTGGCATACTGTACAGCAGGAATCAGTGGAATTGCTTCTTTAATTTAATCTCCTATTTCTCACCACAGTGCCTTAGGAAACTAAAAGGAGGTAGAGTCACAGTCAATAAATGGAAATTGAGGTCACATTTATTTCTTGGGGAATTCCAATATATGCATAAAAACTGTAAATGGGGACCATGCTCTGAAAATAGCTGCTATGTTTTGGATCCATAGTTTTCTAAAACAGTGGTCCAGGTAGTTCTCGACTTACAACAGTTCACTTAGTGACCATTTGAAGTTACAACGGCACTGAAAAAGGTGATTTGTGATAATTTTTCACACTTACAACCATGGTGACATGATCAAAATTCAGACACTTGTCAACTGACTCATAGTTATGACGTTTGCAGTGTCCCAAGGTCATGGGAGCCCCTTTTGCAACCTTCTGACAAGCAAAGTCAATGGGGTAGACAGATTCACTTAACAACCATGTTACAAACTTAACAACTGCAGGGATTCACTTCACAAATAAAATGGAGCAAAATACACGTAACACATGTCTCGCTCAGCAACATAAATTTTGGGTTCAATTGTGGTCATAAATCAAGGACTACCTGTACATGTCGTTAATTGGTTCCAGGAAGTGCGACAAGTACTAAAAAGGATGAGTTCCTAACAAACCACGTGATTTGCCATGTGACCCTTTGTTTCTGCTGGGAATAACTTTCCCTTTCCCCTTTGTCAGAATGGCCATTCCCTGTCCACTCTCTGTGGTCATCCCCCTCCTTTTGCAGTGACCTTCCCAGCATGGCCGACTTCCTGTCTGTTCTCCACATCCATCCCCCTCTTCCTACTGCAGCACCTTGAGTGCTAAACAAATGCACGGGGTCAGTGGTGGGTTGCTGCCGGTTTGGACCGGTTCATCAGAACCGGTAGCGGAAATTTACTGCCGCTCGCAGAACCGGCAGCGATGACCAGCGGTCCACGCTCCCGAACCGGTCCTCCGGTCGCCTTGCCTTGCCAAAAAAGACTCTGCGCATGCGCAAAGGCTTCTGCGCAGGCGCAGAGGGTCATTTCCAGGTCTTTCGCGTGACATGACGGGGGCGCGCAAAATGCACACTTCCGTCGCAATGCGAACCGGTAGGGAAGGTAAGTGGAACCCACCCCTGCACTGGGTACAAAGTACTGGGAAAACATTTTCACTTCAAAATGTGTCGAGTACCAAATGCAGCGAGTTTTGAAGCAGTCAAATACTACCAAGTACACACTGCGAGAATAAAATTTTGCTTTTTGTAACATGTTTTGTTCTAAAATCTAAAATGGAAGTGGATTTTTTTCGTGAAGCGGAGCCCTCATGAAAAAATCCACTTCCATTTCATTAAACATGTTACGTCTGCAAAGAAATGGACAATTGTCAACATAGTATGCATAGTCCCAGCTGAGATGGAAACTGTGTTGCGCTTATATTTATTTCATCACACTGACTGTGGTCCAAGAAAGTAGCTTCTTTGGGTCAAGCTGAAGTTTATACCAAAAGAGAGAGAGAGAGAGAGAAAGAGAGAGAGAGGTCAAAATCAAGAGCACAGCGATACCTTTTGTATCAGAGTACCCACAGATTTCATCATTAAAAAAAGTTTCCTTAGAGGCAAATATACCATCTGAAGAGAGGTCAAAACAGGCAAGATGGCGCTTATGGCAGTATGATCCAATCCTGCTTTTTTTGAGCATGTGAGAGTGTCACACACATATACAAATGACCTTAATCATGCTGTTCAAACCACCAACTTTCCTGTCTGGACATGTAATTTTGTTTTCTTGACAATAATACCTTCTTGCTTTTTCTGAAATATTTTTCAAACTTCCCAGTATAGCTAACAACTCTGAAGTTTGTTGATAGTCTTCTATCCAATTGTTAATCAGATCTCAGTAAACTTTTTATGATCAGCTAAGTTGTAATATTTGAGCCAATAAAAAAAAAAGCTTGAATGTAATTCCTACTTGGGATTTTCTGTTAATGGGTTTGAAAGGTGCCTTTTTATGATGTACATATAAAACATTTTGCAGAGAATAAACAGGGACAGTCAAGCATAATGTGCAGTAGTAAAGAAGCAAATTTTTGAAGTGGAGGCACTGATAACTAACAGTGTGGCTTGACAGTGACAGCTTGCACAAGTGTGATGAAATTTGCTATGTAATAACCTGGCATTAATAAATATATCAAGATGGACTGATGGTTGCACTGAACCAAACTATGTCGAATGCATATTTTGAAAATCCCTATTTCCACAGTTCTGCTTGGGCAGAAAACTATCTTTAAAATACAATGTTTGCAAAAAAAAAAAAAAAAAGAATGATTATGCAACAAAGAAAGAAAACCTAAATCTATTATAGTGATTAAACAAAATATGACTGCTACCCATTAATATTGCAGATTAAGAACTGATTGTATATTTCTAGCTATTGTTAATATGCAAAGTGATTTGTTTTAGGCATGGTGAAAAGTATGAATGGAATAATAATCTATAGATAAATGCTGCCTGTATTCAGCAGAAAAGGAACAAACAAGTTTCTGTGTTAAAACAGCCCACCCTCCCAAACACACAAATAGGCACACAGTTTGAAATAGGTTTTTGCATTTTAAAGTTATGGCAAGTTTCATTTTGATGCAATTCGATCAAAGATAAAGGATCTTATTTTCAAAGAAAAGAAAACTAATTACTTAATTAAAACAAACTTTTTTTTAACTATCCTAAATACAGAAAACAAATCATTGCCTTTTTGTAACCATTACAGGTAGTCCTTAACTTACAACAGTTCATTTAGTAATCATTCAAAGCAGTGGTGAAATCCAATTTTTTTACTACAGGTTCTGTGGGCGTGGCTTGGTGGGCGTGGTGTGGCTTGGTGGGCGTGGCTTGATAGGCGTGGCAGGGGAAGGATATTGCAAAATCCCCATTCCCACCCCACTCTGGGGCCAGCCAGAGGTGGTATTTGCCAGTTCTCTGAACTACTCAAAATTTCCACTACCGGTTCTCTGAACTACTCAAAATTTCCGCTACCGGTTCTTCAGAACCTGTCAGAACCTGCTGGATTTCACCCCTGATTCAAAGTTACAACAGCACTGAAAAAAAGTGACTTATGATTGTTTTTCACACTTACAGTCACTGAATCATATTTATGATCCTGGGATCATGTGATCACTTTTGAGACCTTCTGACAAGCAAAGTCAATGGAGAAGCCAGATTCACTTAACACCCATGTTACTAATTTAACAACTGCAATGATCCACTTAACAACTGTGGCATCAAAGGTCATAAAACGGGGGGGGGGGCAAAACTCCCGTAACAAATGTCTCACTTAGCAACAGAAATTTTGGGCTCAATTGGGGTCGTAAGTCAAGGTCTACCTGTATTCTATGCCATGCATTCTTAATCAGTAGAAAATCAGTCTGAAAAAATAAACATAATGTGCATGTGGAAAATTCCCGGTAGGTGTTTGAAAATTATATTTATTTCAGTCTTCTCTTTCCAGGCCAAACATCCTGAGACCCCACCCACTCCTTCATCTCTTCCTCTAGGATTTAATTTCTAGTCCATTGATCAACTCCATTGTCCTTTTCTAAACCTGTTTCTGTCTTCAGCAAGCTTAAAGAATCACACCCCTTCGTGGTGAATAAGAGAATGCAGATAAATCCATCATCTCATTCTGCATGCAAAGAAAGCTCATTGTGGATTAGGCCCGTCGGTTCTAACAACATTTCTCTAAAGTATATTTCCAAAGTTACCTATTTCATTCAAGCAGACTGTCAGACACGCATGTGCACGCACGCACACACACACACACAACCATTTGTTTTTCAGAAAGTGACCTTTTAGAAAATTGAGTGTGCATTCATCTCCTTGCACTGAGCTCCTTCGATTCAAAGATACATTTTAATCCCTAGTAGAGGGATGCAGACAGTGTTTGCTTTCAGTTATTAAATTTTGCTAACCGTTCATTCTCACAGCAGAGTCCGCCTTTCTCTTTGAATCAGACAGATCTATTCCTTATTTAATTTCTTACCTGAAATCACAGTCACCCTTTTATTTCATCACACCGTTTATTCCATCAACGGGGAGAAATTCAGTATTAAAAATAAAACAAAACCTTAATGCAAAAAGAGGTGTATCATGCTTGAATACCTCAACAATGCCAGTGAAGACACGAGAGCCGAGAAATAGTAAGGGCACAGTGCCAACCTTGGAGCCAACCTTCCTAGCAGCCAACCTTCGAAATACTATTATGACAAAAAAATGTTCAAGAATAACAAAAAAATGTTTTGGCTTTTTTTTTTTAAACAGATCTCCTTCAATTTGATTATAAAAGCTATTCAGATTCAATACTTTGCCATGGGAAAATTAAAATAGCAGTAAAACGATACATTTCACCATCCTCATAAGCTGCAAACTTTAGAGAATTCTGAGGAAATTCTATTCCTTCAGCTTTTTTACAAAATATGTTTTAATAATATTCATCCTTATCTTTATGTTGATTTATTGGCTATAAATTTTAATGGAGAGCATTACCTTGCATGTGATTATAGACGTCATCAATGGCTGGAGTGAATTAGTGCTCCTAAAGTTAGTGCAACATTCAGCCTATTTTAATGTTATAATCAGGGTTATAATAAGTGGTAAAAAGCCATTTTCTGAAAGATACGTTAGAGGGAAGAAGCAAGATGGTGGTAAGCAGATACCTATTAATAATTATTATGATTGCCAGTAGATGCAATATGAACTCTGGCGGAGATGGAACCTGTACATGGGGAGGGTTAAGATCTGAAGATGAAGAAGCTTCCGCCTGTTCAGGTATTCTCTTTCCTCCAGTTAATATCTTGAACAGTATTTGGAAGCTACAAGTGGTGCAGAATGAGGCAGCGTGGACAATTTTGGGGGCCTCTAGGTTGGCCCACGTTACACCACTGTTCTATTCTGCAAGCTGCATTGGCTGCCAGTTTGCTTCCAAGGTAAATTCCAGTTGTTGGTCATCACCTTTAAAGCCCTGCATGGCATGGATCCAGGCTATTTCAGGAAGTGTCCCAGCCCAATGAGATTGGGCCACCTTACCCATGCTTGCAGAAATGGCACATTGAGGACCCCGTGATTCAAATAGTTTCAGCTGGCAGGGTCCAGAAGAAGAGCCCTTTCACCTGTGGCTCCTCTCCTTTGGAGAATTATATCCTTAAGGTGAGATCTGCACTTACACTCCTCAGACTCTGCCACTAGGCCTGTGGCCCGATTGGGAGGATGCCATGCTGCAGATTAAGAGAAGACCCCATCTGTCCTCATGTTTTTTGTGTTCCTTTCTCCCCCCTATTTCCTAATGATAAATTATGTCATTGTTAATGTTATTGTTTTCTTCTTTTAATATTTATTGGTTTTAATGTTTGTAAGTCACCCAGAGTCACCTCAAGGCAAGATGAGTGGCACATAAATCTAATAAATAAATAAATAAATAAATAAATAAATAAATAAATAAATAAATAAATAAATAAATAAATAAATAAATAAATAAATAAATAAATAAATACATACATACATACATACATACATACATACATACATACATACATACATACATACATACATACGTATGTGATGATCATTATGGTCTCAGGCTTGAAGCAAGCAAGCAAGCAAGCAAGCAGAATCAATGGCTCCATTCTCCACATCACAACTAGATGTGACTTTCTCTTGCCTGGTAGTTATGAGCCTAAAGATTCTTCACAATCTATTTTTCTTCGGTTATCAATATAGTTCTCAGTAAATATATTTGCCTGTCATCAGTTTGGCTTAAGTGGAGTTTTTTTTTTCCTCATCTATTCTGCATATATTTTAATAAGACTGTTCTTTATTTAAATTAATATGGATACATCAGTCATATTGGACAGATAAGCGGTTTAAATGCAAATAGGACGCAGGAACAGTAGGCACTTCCTATAGTAATAGAGGGTTTCCAAATTTTGACTCCTAAAAATATGACATTAATTGCTTTGGGGATTAACTCTAGGTAGGGGCACAAGTGAGGGATGATAGTGGAGGAAAGCTAATCATATATGGAAAACCAAACCATAAACAGTAATAGAATTCAGTTATGGGATTATTACTTTTCAAAACAAAAGTAAACATACAAAGCATAGCTTTTAATGATAGATACTGTCTAGATTTTAAATCCTGAATGACTCAAGATATTATAGAAAATAATCTGGGAGTGTTTAATCAGTTTCTAAAAGAAATAATATCCAATCAATTCATTTCAATCCTGTGTTGATTGGAATCTATCCAGACATGGCTAGTATTACTCAGCATTATGCACAATATTCATATTTCACTCCTAGTTTGGCTAATTCTTAGACTTCAAAGTACAACTCAATGCCATATTTAATCTAAAAAAAATCAGCACAACTAAATTTTTGGCATCAGTAAGAAAGCAATTTAATTGATTATCCCAGTGCAACATTGTACCTCCGGAAAGAGCATATGTAGACTTTCCAAAAATAATCTGACAGTTTATCAAAAGTGACAAGTGTTGCCCTGGGTCACCAGCATAATGTCTAAGAAGATATAAGCGGCTGATCCCACTAGAAAAGAAAGAGAAAATGAGATGGAGAAAATGAAACAAGTACATGCAACCACACCAATTAGTATGCAGCACTGGTGGTACATGGATCAATTTGGTTGTAGAATACTAATGTGATTGGCGCATGAGAAGATGCCACTTAAAGTGGAATTCTCTTTAAAGCTTTGCCAGTTATCCAACAAACAAAAATGTTGCCAATGCTGCAATAACAAAATGCTCCTTTGGGAATATAAAAATATCAATAGGCATTTTGCTGAAAATATCTATATGAAGTTTTTAACCCAAGCAATGCAAAAAACCAATATTTTTTCTGTCTGCTTCCTCTTTTGCTGTTGTGGTAGGGAAGTGTTTGTCCATGACCTACTTAAAATTATTTTCCTGTCACTGGATTTACAGTTTTTATTATTTGATAGAAATGGATATAAATGTTTTCAATAAATACTGAGGATAGGTTTTATTCTTAGGTCATTATTTCTACACAGTATGTCTTAATTAGGAGACTTAAACAGTATAATAGATGTCTAACTCCAAAGTGGTGTGAAATTATATGTGTTATGAACAATATCCTTAACAGATGTGTTAGCCATGAAATACAGTATGATACAGTTTGATTAAACCATCATGTTGTAACCATCAGTTTTCCATTTAATGGTAGGCTGTGGAACAAACAAAATGTTTTAAAAAGTTATTATATTTATGTAGTTACTTACCAAGCATATCTAAATTATATTAAAGTAAGCAAAATATCTTTACAATCCCCAAGGCATGTCACAACTTTTAAGCATTCCTAATGTTTGGAAATTGAAAGTTGAAAAAATTGACACGCCCTAAAAATAATCTTGATCACTTCCAGTAGCATCCCAAGGTCTGCACTTTGAAAAGCTATGGGGAAGTGTAAACTGAAATAATTTAATTTCAATAATTTGATTAAACCCTCATTTTAGTACATATATATTTTGTAAATTCCTCTTTCATCATATTAAGGCTTAAAATTTAATGGCATAAACCATCTCTGGTTTATACTTTAAAATATAACTGAAAAGAAGAAGAAAAAAAGGGGGAAATAGTTTATCATTTTCCAGTCTTTTTTCTTTTCATTTCTATTGTACAAGTGACATTCTATAATTTATATGAAGAGGTAACCAGCTCCTGCATAGGAGGAGGAGGAGGAGGAGGAGGAGGAGGAGGAGGAGGAGGAGGGGGGGGGGGGGGGGGGGGGAGGAGGAGGAGGAGGAGGAGGAGGAGGAGGAGATCTTAATAAAATTTGCTATAGAAAACTATCTTAGCACTTAGCACTTAGACTTATATACCGCTTCATAGTGCTTTACAGCCCTCTCTAAGCGGTTTACAGAGTTAGCATATTGCCCCCAACAATCTGGGTCCTCATTTTACCCACCTCGGAAGGATGGAAGGCTGAGTCAACCTTCTTGGAAAGAAGTACTCTCACTCTGATACATCTCCCCAAACCCTGATATTATATAAAGAGTCCAGTAGTTATGCCATTGTTTATTTTGCTTATACATGGTGACTGGAGAATTCTGGAAGTTGATGTCCATACATATTAAAGTTGTCAAGGTTGGGAAATACTGATTTATGCAACTACTCTTACCAGTTGGTCAGACCTGATGACTTTGGTCAAAAACCTCATTTACCAATTTGTATTTCTCACATAAAGTGTGCTTTATTTGTCTCTCTCTGTGTATGTACAATAATCTTTTAAAACTTTTTCCTGATTACAACTTTCCATAATTATTTAGAAAACAAGAAAAGAATAGGCATGGGACAAGAAGATAGTCACTACAAATTCAGAACTTCAAGCAATTCAAACCTTCCCAATTCTTCAGCCTTTAATCCAATCCTTTTGGGATTATGTGGGATGAGTCCAAATTTCAGTTGATGTCAGCATGCTTCAGGGAGAATATTGAATACTGACAAAACTCCTGAGCCATCACACTGAAGCCCCTAAGCCATCATGCTGAAGCCCCTAAGCTCATAGTAGGGCTATTGGCCAACCTCCCAGTAAGGATTTATTTGGGACTAGAATGGGTACACTACTTCTGAAGAGTTTGGTGAAAATGATGACTTCATTCAATGCCAGTCTTCTATTGTGGTTAACAGTATCAGCATCTAAAAAATTGGGGGGGGGGAAGAGAAATACAAGGTGTAGAACCAAAACAAACCAGTCTTAGTTCCAACAAGGGCATTCTAACCAGGGGCTACAAATATGAATCCATGGAGTTGTAAACACTGATCTCAACCAACAGGCAAAAAAACTGTAAAACTGTAAAAAAAAAAGCACAGCTCTAAAAACATACAAACCATACAAAGAAAAGTGTAATGTATGAGGAGCAACCTAGAGTGAGCCAAATTAAGCCAAGGCACAGAGAACTACATAACTAATTAAAAATCATAATGAATTATAAATCAGTGATTTCATTACCCAGGTATCACCAATTTTTAATCACAGGGTTGCTTGGGGAAAGAGTAAGTTGAAATACGGAAGCTGATGTGGCCATATTATGTTAAACGAAGATTCTGCTAGGCCCAGAAGTCTCACTCATTCAAAACTCCTCTTTAGCCCTCAGGTTTGCAGCCTAGATACTGGCATAGGACAATTGTTGAATCAACCACTTTTAGGTCTGGACCTACCAAGAAGCACGGCACAGATGTGATATACCAACATGGGTTTATTGAAAGAAAATATCCATGTTTATATTGTCAACTTTGAAGGAACTGCCTTCTAACTTCAGGCCAAGTTATTGACTGTTCTATATTGTCTGATAGGTTTCAGCAGAAGAGAAGAGTGTTTGATTAAACTCACTCAAGTAACTTTTTTGACAGTGATAGGAACTACACAGACATAGGATTTTGGATGGAGATGGGATGGAGATGCATACTGACAGGAAAGAAAAGGCACAGGAGCGAAGAGGGCATTTTTATCACTCCCTGAAAGCTGCAATAAAAGCAAACTTGTCATGTTATTATAACAGCAATCAATATAGCAGGTTTACTTGCTTTCATGTCATAATCTGTGCTCTGGAAGAAATTAAACCGATTGCTTTGCCAATGTTTGAAAATACCCAGCCAGGATAAGCCTCCAAAGTGAAGGGACACTTTCTTCAAAACTCTTAAAAGCATGAATTGAACATCAGTCCTAGACGGAATATACAGATAGTTTTTGACTTACAACAGTTCCTTTAGTGACCATTAGAAGTTACAATGGCACTGAAAAAAGTGACTAATGCCCATTTTTCACACTTACAACCATTTCAGCATCCCCATGGTCACGTGATCAAACTTCAGACACTTGGCAACTGACTCATATTTATGACGGTTGCAGTGTCCCGGAGTCATGTGATCCCCTTTTGCAACCTTCTGACAAGCAGAGTCAATGGGAAAACCAGATTCACTTAACTTAACAACTGCAGTGATTCACTTAACAAATGTGGCAAGAAAGGATGTAAAATAGATCAAAATTCATTTAACAAATGTCTTGCTTAGCAACAGAAATTTTGGTCTCAGTTTAAGTCATAAGTCAAGGGCTACCAGTACTTAAATGAAGAGAAAAATCAGTATTATCATTTTCTGAATCCTTCCAAATCAAATCTTTATTATGCTTGTAAACCAGCATAAGAAGGGTGAAGCATAATCAATTAAAAAGTATAGAATATATATCAGAGTCTAAAAAATGCGGAAAAACTAGAAGATATAAAAATATATGTATTGAAACAGAAAGTATATACAGTATAAAACTCAAGTGTCTGAAAGAATCTAAAAAGTCGGATAAAACATTAGATGCATACAGGTGTGCAAAATCAGTGGTGAAATCTACTTACCTTCCCTACCGGTTCGGAAGCACGCGCTTTGTGCGTGCGCGCATTTCACCCTCTGCGCATGCTCAGAAGGCTTTGTGCATGCGCAGAGGGTTAAAAAAAAGAAAATGGCGATGTCCGGGTGGGTGGGAGGAGTCTTGCGCTGCTGCCGCCGCTACCAGTTCTCCAAACCACCAGCAGCCGCCACTACCGGTACACCCGTACCGGGCCGAACCGGTAGCATTTCACCCCTGGTGCAAAACCGTATGTGGAAAACTATATCTGCTGAATTACAGAGCACTCTAGTGTGGCAAACTAGATGCTCATTAAGTCTGGTTTATGGAACAGGTCATCATCCAGCAAATTTTAAGCACTGCTGCACAGAACCTGGCAACACTGCATGTTGTAGGAAGATTGGTATCTGAAAGCAGCAGGAAGGTTTAGAATTGTCCAATTGCTCCCTGGGTATTTGTGTATTAATGGTGAGATAAGGGTAATATGAATGTCCCTGTAATACATGAACTGGAGAAGCACATGTTGTGTTGTTGCTGTGTCTCCAGAATCACAGATGCATAGTTTCTCCAGATGACGAATTTTCTTGCAAGGGCAGCTTAGGGAAAGGAATGACATTGTGTCAAATTAAATGTCCTCCCTTGTTTAGGTACTCCAAGTTTAATTAGGCATGTAAGAGAAGAGCAGGCCGAGCCTGGGGGTAGAGTCAAGCAAATAATCAGCCTAGAATTGTGTCATTCCCACAAATGATCTAATTTCAACCTCTCTTGAATGCCATTGATTCCTATCTAGTGCCGAGTTAGTGTAGGCCATTAGTTGACTAGATTCTTGTGAGTAGGCCTAATCAATAAATCTTCTTAATAGGAATTCAATGTGTGTGCTTGATTCTTCTAGTCTGATAAGTACGCCATAGGGAAGGCAGAGTAACTGATAGATTCCTAATAAAAATACTCTTTATTTGGTTTTTTCCTTTAAAAACAACATATAAAAAACAACATACAAAAACATACAACAAAACAAACATAGAAAAAACTAACCACTTTTACAGCTTTTTCATTACATTTTCGCTATTATTTACACTTTTCCGTATTACTACCTTTATTTTTGACTATCTCTATTTCCTTATACTTTTCTATATTAAATAGATTGAGTCTCCTATTATATTTCCAATTTCTATTTCTTATATTTTTATAATTACATATATATCTATTTATTTACATCACAAAGCTAGAGAAAGAAAAGAGACCCCTTTCATTTTCTTAACTGACATTCCTATTTTATAATAATATTTGGAAATTTTTGTTGGATTCACTGACAATCAAGTTTGGGGTCCTAGCTAGATCCAATTGTGCGTTGTGTCTGCTGCATGCGGTTTAATGAGTGCTGTGGCCTCATCATATCCAATGCTGAGTAGAATACCTGATGAGAAGCCAAAGAATGAGATTTTAATTGCCACTGCTTGTTTGTAGGTGGACTGATAATTGAGTTTTAGGTGGTGTCTCTTGAAGTACTGTGCTACTGCTCCCTGTGCTCTTAAGGCCAATGTGTATTTTTGAAAATACTGTTGTATTGTCTTCATAGAGAAGAACAGAGATGGTCTATTTGTCTTCCAGCATATTTTAGGGATTTATAGTTTGTGTTGTGGTCAGGGGTGGGTTCCTCCCAGTTCGGACCGGTTTTCCCAAACCGGTAGCAACCCGCTGGTGACATCATGATGACATCACCAATCTGGTTCAGTCAGTGCCGGTCCGTGTGCGCCGCCATCTTTTTTTGAATTTTTTTGAATTTTTTTTGAATTTTTTTTATTTTTTTTATTTTTTTATTTTTTTTTGAATTTTTTGAATTTTTTTGAATTTTTTTTTGAATTTTTTTTGAATTTTTTTTGAATTTTTTTATTTATTTTTTCTTCTTCTGAGCATGCGCAGAAGCTGAGTTCCGGCACTGTGCATGTGATTGCCATCTTGTTTTTGGCTCCCCCCCAATTTTTCATTACTGCGCATGCGCGCATGCGCAAAAGAATGCGCCTGCCCACGAGGCACGCCCACATGGCACAGGAGGGAGCAAACCGGCAGCAAGATAAGTTGGAACCCACCCCTGGTTGTGGTGATGGCCTACATGAAGTTGCTATAGGGGCAAATATGCAGCCTAGCTTGACACCTTTTTCAGTTTCAGTGGCACTGTTGAGATGGCTCTGCGGCTTACATCTTACTTGAGTGAGGTCTCTTCATGTAATATGGGTATTAAATGAAGTAGATGTTGGTCAGTTGAGGAGGCCTCCAATTCTTCCAACAACTTATCTTGGGATTCTTCTGATCTTTGCTCCAGAGGTGTTTCACTTAAGCCCATCTTTAATTGTTTGTTCTTCTCTTCTTGATGCATAGCAAGTTGGCTACTGGAACAGCTATAGTAGTGCCCTAAGAAAAATACTAAACGGTGTGGCTTATGATTTTTTTTACATAATTTAGGAATTCAAAACAGCCAATTGTATTAGCAGCAAAGCAAGCAAAGCAGGAAAGAGGCTAAGGGCTAAGAGAAAGATTTAAATTTATACCCTCATGGCTGGCTTGAATTTTCTAAAATTAAGCTGACATTTCATTTTTAAGCATTATTTTTATTAACAAAATGCCAAGCAACCCCATGAAATAGTTACATGATATTTATTATAATCCAGGCAAACTGTGAAAAACAATTGGCTCTGCTCACCAAGACAAGCTTCATTAAATTATATCATTATATCATTTGCTATCTTGTAATTCTCTCACACCTATCCACTTACAGAAACCCAATTGCTTAATCTAAAAGAAATGCATTCTTACTGCAGTACAGGAGAAAATTAAAATTCACTTCAATTTTATATGCGCACACACACATATAAATACTGTATAACTTTCTGGTGCTACTGTACACACACTTAATTCAAAAACGGTAGAGATCATGATTCTCCATTCATAATCTATGTACATTTCACTCAATGAGACCTTCTTGAAATAGGCATACATAGAACTTGTAGGAAAGATGTCATATCGTCTGCCAACATTTCCTAAAAGATACGTGAAATTATCATTTCAAACATTACTATTGTTTTTGACCCAAAGAAGAATAAATATTATCCTTGGAGAAAAGTGAAATAATTTGGGCAATGGAGGCAACAAGGTTCGTTTCATGAAAGCAAAGAGACTACTCTACTCAATCTAGCTGCTCCTAAATCTTTTGTACTGTTTTTCCTCAGAATTGACTATTGTACTCAGCCTAGAAGTTCTTTGGGATGAAACGAATACCATCACTCATCAATTTGGCTGAATTAATTGAATCATAACTTTCAGTTTTGAGCACTGACACATGTGCATCACACCTTTAAATTAATTTGCCGTTACCCAATTTGATTGCACGTATTGAATTCATTAGGCAAATAGTTGCTCCTTAAGAAGGTTGATTCAATTGCATTTCCATGAAACTGGATTTTCAAATCAAAAATTCAGATTGTTCTGTACAATCTTATTCATACTGGAAATCATATCTATATTTGCATTGGGTCATAGAAAAAACAGATGTTGCAGAAAATATATATAGAAATCCATGCAATAATAAATGCTGATACGTATGGCTTGTAGAATAATAACAATTTGCTGAAAATTTGATGAAACAGAATAGCACATGAGTTTACATGGCATGAAACGGACTTTGTTTTCATATATCTACTCATCATTTTTACAATGACTATGATAATGATCTGTCACTATTGTTGTATGTACACTGAGAGCTTCTGTACCAGAGACAAATTCCTTGTGTTTCTAATCACACTTGGCCAATAAAGAATTCTAATTCTAATTCTAATTCTAATTCATTCTAATTCTAATCTTTACTTAGAATTCAAATTGTGATCCTTAATAAAACAACTTTCATTAAAAGTTTATTAAATTAAAAAGATCCTACCTCAGCCTAGTCAATTTATGCATCTGATGAAGTGAGCTGCAGCTCATAAAATCTGATGCCTTTTAATACAATTGGTTAGATTCCCCCTGCCCCCCAATTTAGTGAGTATCAAGATACAATCTCAAGAATCAGCATATCAAACAATTGGAAATTTGAATGCAATTCAATGACTTGTAAAAACCTTTTCCCTGGAAATTCCCAGAGAAGTGAGATCCTCTCTCTGATACCCATCATAATGTACAGAAGGACCTGTGATTCACTTATTCAGAAAACTATCCTCATTCAATGATCCAGTGCAAATGTTTCATCTTTCATGAATTGCTCTGTGGACATCACCCTTCATATATCTTAATCAATGAGAATGTGATTTAACTACTCAAGAGGGAAAGTAAACAGCTTGACAATGCTACAAGAGCTGTACTGTTCAATTAAAACTGCCAAGGCAGCACTTAAAACCTGCTAGTGACAGTAGCCTTCTTCTCTGAAATCCATAAGGAGAGATAAATAGTGGATGCAGTGCTCAGTAGACGATGATCCGACACATTTAAAAGAAAAGTCTTACTTCCTTTACTTTTTGATGGAAGAAAATATGTCTGCTTTTCCCCAGAGGAAAATGTTGTTTTGGCTTTGAGGACCATACCGTCTACCAGAAAGGAGAAAAAGAAATCTGCCAAGGAATGAAAGAGACAGACATGGAAAGGGGGATTGAAAGAAAATATATAATTGTATGTATTTTTAACCTTTCATAGAACAATTTCCTCTGGGTTGCAGAAACAAGTGCTAAATGTTTACAATAAAAACCACTTCTTTATTATAGACTGAGTCAAACAGCAATGCTTATTGGTATTTTATGACAGCATTACACCAGTGAAATATCACTTTTGCTGGAATACGAAATCAAATGCATTGCACATAAATAATATAGTAAAGAATTTCTGTTATGGTGATCTTTCAAAGCATCTCTCTTCATTTTGGCAGAGTGTAGCTTTATCTACTTTTTCTAAACAATTTAAACCAATGGGATATCTTCAAGGCCTCATCCCTTCCAGAAGCATCAATAATTAAGGGTCTGTAGTTTTGTTCTGTAACCAGAACCAGACTAAATTATGTAGTGTAGTTAAAATATGGGCTTTTAATTCAGTAAAGGGCAAATGGAAAGATTTGTATTTGGATGGTGACTTTACTGAGTAAAAAAACCCAAATTAGAACTAGGCTATATAATTTACTTTCTCAAACATTAAATTTTTTTTCCAGTTTCCACATCAGTCTGCAAAAGTGTGTTTTCTTTGTTCTGCATAAAAATAGACCTAGTACAATTTTTCAAGTCCTGTTTGGCCACAGAAAACTATATTTATATTAGAAAAGAATATTGTATTGGCCAAGCGTGATTGAATACAGAATTTGTCTACAGTGCATAAGCTCTTAGTGTACATGCAAACAGCAAAGTAATACTGTATAATCATACCAGAATCAGAATCAGAATACAGCTGGAAGGGACCTTGGAGGTCTTCTAGTCCAGCCCCCTGCTCAAGCAGGAGATCCTATACCATTTCAGACAACTGACACTCCAGTCTCTTAAAAACCTCCAGTGATGAAGCACCCACAACTTCTGAAGGCAAGCTGTTCCACTGGTTAATTGTCCTCACTGTTAGGAAATTTAATTCCAGGTTGTGTCTCTCTTTGATTAGTTTCGATCCATGGTTTCTTGTTCTGCCCTCTGGTGCTTTAGAAAATAAATTAACACCCTCCTCTTTGTGTCAGCCTCTCAAATACTGGAAGGCTACTATCATGTCCCCTCTAGTCCTTCTTTTCTCTAGACTAGCCAAACCCAAATCCTCCAACCGTTCTTCATATGTTTTAGTCTCAAGGCATTTAATCATCTTAGTTGCTCTTCTTTGCATTTTTCCAAAGTCTCAAACTCTTTTTTGTAATGTGGTGACCAAACCTGGATGCAGTATTCCAGGTTTGGTCTTATTAAGGCTTTATAAAGCAGTACTAATACTTCACATGATTTTGATTCTATACCGATAGGAGAAGGTAGTAGAAAAGATGAGAAGAACAGTAGTAATACAGCCCTACTACATGGGTAAGTATCCTTAGACATAAGGCACTACTGTGCTAATTAGGTGTTCAGCAGAGTGATGGCACAAGGGAAAAGACTGTCTCTGTGTCTAGCTGTTTTGGCATGCAATGCCCTACATTAGCAATCCCCAACCTTTTGGGCATCAGGGACCAGTTCTGTGGGGAGAGGTTTTTCCATGGACTGGAGGGGGTGTGGTTTTGTGTGCTGCCTGCATCCTGCAGATGGGACTTTGCCTGTTTGTGCGGCTTGGTTTCTGGCATGCCATGGACTGGTGCCTGTCCACAGACCGGAGGTTGGGAACCCCTGCCCTACAGCAGTGTGCCAATTTATTCATTTATTTAAGACATTTCTATAGGCCCCATCCTAAAACCAACACGGGGTGGTTTAAAGCCAACAATATATAGAACCATTTTTTAAAACAAGGACAATTCAACAAAAAGCAGAAAAAACGGCTCCCAGTCATCCTATCCTAGGGTTTGGGGAAAGAGCAAAGTCTTAAGTACCAGATCCCAATGGGGAAGACATCCTAGAGGGTGTGAACTGCAATGGAAAAGGCACATTTCCAAGCATCCATAAGATGTCAATATTTAAGGGAAGGGACTCAGAACATCTGATGGGATGGGCAGATACCCTGAGGCAGAGGTGGTCTCACAGAGAACCTAGTCCCATGCCATGTAGGGATAATTAGCACTTTAAATTGTACCTGGAAGAAACCTGGAAGGCAGTACAGGTTGCATTGAAGTGTAATATGGACAGGATGTAATATGCCCATGTTGGGTGCCCAACACTGCATACCACTGCAATCTGGACCATCCCTTGTAACATACTGTATTTTGTTAATGTGCACTTTGGGGATGCTCTTTTTAAAATCAATACACATTTCTCTATGTTGTTTTCCAATGCTTAAATGTTATACATCACTTTGCCATTTTGGGTGTTGTTGTTGTTGTTGGAGAGAAAGATGAGGAGGAGGAGGAGGAGGAGGAGGAGGAGGAGGAGGAGGAGGAGGAGGAGGAGGAGAAGAAGAAGAAGAAGAAGAAGAAGAAGAAGAAGAAGAAGAAGAAGAAGAAGAAGAAGAAGAAGAAGAAGAAGAAGAAGAAGAAGAAGAAGAAGAAGAAGAAGAAGAAGAAGAAGAAGAAGAAGAAGAAGAAGAAGAAGAAGAAGAAGAAGATAAAAGAAGAAGAAGAAGAAGAAGAAGAAGAAGAAGAATCATCTAATGCAGTGGTGCTCCATTTCACATATGCATTTAAGAAATGCAATTTATACCAGTTTAAGTAAAAAAAAAGTAATGAAACAACATTATTATTTCATTCTTAATCACACTGCTTATAATAAGAGACATATGGGTAACCATAATTTAGAGATGTTTTTAATACTCTTTTCACACCAAATCACTTTTGTTTAATCTCCTCCAATTTTGGAGGAACCTTTAGAAGAAAAAGAGGAACTTCTGAATTAGAAAGATTATGATTAGAAAATTATACCAGAGACCAGGGGTGGGTTCTGGTTTTCTTCGCTGCCGGTTTGCTCAGTGTTGGTCGCGTGGGCGCGCTTCGTGTGTACTTCGCACATGCACAGTGCTTTAAAAAAGCTTCTGCGCATGCGCAGAAGCAAAAAACAAAGCAAAAAAGAACTGGTTTGGGGGCGTGGCAGGCCTGGGTCACTGCCGGTTCTAGCGACCCAGGTTGCCAAGTTACTACCGGTTCTATAGAACCGGTCCAAACCGGGAGGAACCCACCTCTGCCAGAGACCTGACGGAAGATCAGGAAGCTTCTATTCTATTTGAGAAAACATCTTACATCCTTTCCTTTAGTATTCAAAGAACTCCTTCTTTGATGTTAAGCTGAAATTTGACCTACTATCTACCAAGTGAGTCTGGGGTACAGGTTTAATTGATGCTTGGGGGAAGAAATACTTAGAGCAAAAAAGGCATATCTCATGAAGAGGAACACTTCAAAGCAATTTTTTTAATGGCTTGTGGCTGAACTTTTATTACCAGCTTTAAGCAGTCAACTCCTAGAAGTATACCTCTGATATTTATTTATTTATTTATTTATTTATTTAATTTTGATTAATTTTGATTTATTCCAATTTAATTTAATTTAATTTATTGGCCGCCCATCTTACCACAGGGTAACTCTGGGTGACTTACAATATTAAAAAGATAAAACTATTTAAATAAAATACTACAAAAATAGAAAATACAATACACTGCCCTAGCTAAACGATGGGGAGGGAAGGAGTAGGGTGAGGGGGGCATGGAGGTGGTATCTGTTATTAATTTATCAACCACTCCCAATGTGACACTCCCCCCTTTGGAGCTGTTGGCCATGTCTCAAAAGCTCAAAAAGATGTTCATTTTGAAGAACCCGGGATGCTATTTGGAACCCTGACACTGGGATTGAATTGTGAAATTAATTTGAATACACTATTTTTGTTTCAGAGATCTTTATTTCTCTAGATGTAGTATTTTTCTGGGGGTTTTTTCACTGACTTTTCTGAGATAACATCCATTCTGCAGAAAGACGGTGACAAGAAAATGTCTTCATTTTTAGTGTCAATAATAAAAAAAGTAGAGAAACAAGGAGGGAAGGGGAGATCCCACTATGTTGCTACATTTCCAAAGTGATAGTTTAAAAAGCCTGTTAAAAAAAAATCCAATTAATTCTAAATTTGAAAGAAGAATTTTGTTCCTGCCTAAATTCTAAATTCAGCCATCTTGAAGTGGACAATTTAAAGATGGCATTTTTCACAGGTCTTAAATACAGCAATTATCAGTAAAATTAAATTAATTTGCAGTACTTTCTCAACAAGTGGATGTGAAAATCATGGTGCTGCCCTTAGAACAGCTAAGAGCTTGAAGACCAAGAATGCCTTCAGATGGAAGTAAGTAAGTTTCATCTAGGTCCTATCCTTCTTATTTTATTCTCTTTCTATTTAACAAAAAATAAGGTTCCTTTATCCATCTGCTTCTTTATTTGTTATTATTCTACTGTTTTTTCAGCTTGCATTAAGTTAGTTTTTTACTAGCATGGGAGATGGTGATGGAGAGGAGGGAGAAAGAGATAGAAAAACGTTATGTATTGACATTTCAGCGGGAAGAATGCTCAAACGTTATTTATTTATTTATTTATTTATTTATTTATTTATTTATTTATTTATTTATTTATTTATTTATTTATTTATTTGTCAACAAGTGCAAGGAAACAGGACACATGAAAAAATGGCACAAATAAATGGATATAAAGAAGCAAAACATAGCCATAAACACATAAAATGAGTACATACCAGGGGTGGGTTCCAGCTTACCTCGCTGCTGGTTTGCTCCCTCCCGCGCCGCGTGGGCGCACCTCGTGGGTGCGCCTCGTGGGCACACGCATGCACAGTAGCAAAAAATAAATAAAAATAAAAAAACTCCAAAAAAGCCAAATATAAGATGGCGATGCATGAGCAGTGCCAGAAACTCAGCTTATGCACATGCGCAGAAGGAAAAAAAAATAACAAAAATTCCAAAAAAACATGGGGG
>QLTV01001818.1:200184-217935 GCA_003457575.1 Thermophis baileyi
TAACTATTTGTTGCCTGTTTGACAGGAATGCAGCTATCCACTTGTGCAAGGATCCAGAAATGCCATAAGAACTTAGTTTTAACAGAGGTTTGTCATGTACCACAGAATCAAAGGCTTTGCAGAAGTCTTTGTAGATTACATGACAAATTTTTCCTGAAACCAAATTGCTTATTAGAGAGTAGGTTATTTGTCACTAAGTGGAGGGTGATGGATTGGTTTATGATGGCTTCCATGACTTTACAGGTGACGTAGCAAAGGGAGATTGGTCTATAATTCTCAACAAGGCCAGGGTCACCTTTTTTGAAGATAGGGGTGGGTTCTAAATTTTTTTACTACCGGTTCTGTGGGCATGGCTTATTTTGTGGCATGGCTTGATGGTCATGTGATGGTGGGCATGGCTTCATGGTCATGTGACTGGGTGGGAGTGGTTTGGCAGTGATGTGACTGGGTGGGAGTGGCTTGGCGGTCATGTGACTGGGTGGGGGTTGCTGGGTGATCATGTGACTGGGTGGGCGTGGCCCACTTGACATCACTCAGGTCAAGGGTTAGGGTGCCTGGCCTTTCCTCCCCTCAAAGGCCTCAACGAGATACAATTTCCCTGTCTATTTACTACTACTGAACATCCAAAATATACTATTTAATCCTATGTATATATGCCATATGTGTACATACATATTACACACAGGCACACAAAAATATACATTATCTACTATATATACTGTATGTGTATGTACACACACACACACACACACACAGCTCTTCTAAAACTACACATTCAACCTCACTTACTGCATTTGGAAAAACACACTGAGTCCACTTTCTGCCACACATTTAACCATAACTTCTGTACTTTAGAACATTACACATGCCTTCAGATGTACTTCCCTAGCTTGCACATGACTGTTAGAGCCAGGAGATGTCAGGGATTGAGTAAAATGTGGTGAAACTCACTTCACAACGCTCTTGCTTAGCAACCAAATATTTGGGCTCAATTGTGGTCATAAGTCAAGGACTATCTACATAGTTGCCCAACTAGCACACAATGACTCCAGGCACCCTACACCATTTTGAAACTGAGAACATGCCCATTGATCATCTGGCATTCTTAGAGCTCCACTGTTGATTAGCTTAGCCTGAGCAAGGATAAATAGCAGCTACTTACAATAAGCTCGCAACTCAAGCTCAGTGCACATGGGGATCCCCAAACAGTGAGGAGGAAGTGTGAGTAAAAGGGTTTAACCTTCCCTCCCTCCCTCCCTCCCTCCCTGTGAAGAACCCCAGAAGGTCTTTGGTAGCAGGAAGAAAAACCGGACATTTTGAAATGTTGAGAACATGCCCATTGATCATCTGGCATTCTTAGAGTTTATAGAAAAGAAAATTCCAACAAAGTACTTCATACACTTTTCCGAATCTCAATTGTGGTGAAAAAGAATTCTGCTACTAAATGGAAAGGAACATGAGCCTTAGACATCTGGCTCAAACAAGATTGATTGCATGCTGAATTGAGTTTTGGAGAGAAAGATTAAGCCTAAAATGCTGCTGAATTTCAAAGACATACAGCTGGACTAAGGTATCTTTGTGAATAAGAACACCTGCCTTATTTTCTTGTTTGTTGATCCTGGCGTTAGACCCATCTACTCTTTATAAATCTCTGTCTGTCTCTGTCTTTTCTTTTCAGATTTAGTTAGGATTTACAATACAACTGACAGAGGAATGTGTGGGGGAGAAAATAATCTTTAAATTGCCATATCCTGCAACTTAAGTGTAAAGTTGATGGTCATACCAGGTCAGACTTTGTTGGAAATATGCCAAGGAAGTATCAAACAGTTGGTAAATCAAATTCTGTGGCTTTTCTTCCTTTGTGGTGGGATAACCTCCAGATCATTAGAGGTTCTAAACAGGGAGTTAGAAGATGGGGAGTCAGTGAGGGGAACCCCATTCAAATCTTTCCTACCTGTCACCTTGTCCCAAAGGTGCTTTTTCAAGAGGCAACTGGACTTTCAGAGCTCAAGAAGCTGCTTGAATGAGAAGTGAAACGTCTTCAAAGAAAAAACAGAAAGTCCAGTTGCCTCTTGAAAAAGCACCTTGGGGACAACCATGACCTGGATGACTGAGAATCTCCATAGACATTTACCTGTCACTTTGTTGAAGAAATGGCTGCTGTGTTTTTCCCTACAGTGCCTGAATTGGTATTATGCCTTTTCTGAAATGATAAATCAGTAGTACTTTTCATAGTTAAGAAATTTTATTAGAAGACATGAGTTTCTATGATCTGCAGCTCACTGCATTAGGTGCATGGATTTAAACATGCTACCAGACTTTTAATTGGGGTTGAACACTGCTCTCCTTCTACAATATCTGTAATTGTAGAATGAAAGCACATTCAGGAACATTTTAGTGGTATTTTGTAAACATGAAATATGGTCCATAATAGACCAAAGCATCTGGGGAAAATAGATTTGACCTCCAAGCTGTAGTCAAGTGCTTAGTAACTTGAATGAGATAATGGATCTCATAGAGTCATAGGGCTGAAAGGGACCTTGGAGATCTTCTAGTCCAACTCCCTGCTCAAAGCCATCTCCATCAAATGGCTGTCCAATCTCTTCTTAAAAACCTCCAGTGATGGAGCACTACAACTCTGAGAGGTTGATTATTTGTTCTTGCTGTCAGAAAAATTTCTCCTTCTAGGTTGAATGTCTTCCCCCCATTACTTCTTGTCTTGTCAATCCCCTCTTCTCTGGGACAGCCCCTCAAGTATTGGAAGACAGTTATCATATCACCCCCTAAACCTTCTCTTTGTTAGGCTAGACCGTTCATCATATGATTCGCCCCTTATCTTATTTCTTGCGCTTGTCTGTGCTCTTTCTAAGGTCTTAGCATTTTTTGATTATTTAAATTTTTGTTTTGATTTTTTTGTTTTGATTTTTTGCTGATCTAAATTCTGCCACCTATGTCAGATGTTGTGATGCAGATGTGCAACAAAGGGGAAATGCTGCTTTCTGGGTTCAAAACCCAGGGCTATGACATGACGAGATTTAAAACAAATCTAACACCTTACTCATCCCCAGGCTAGATCAGGGGTGTCAAACTCACATCGTCATGGCAGTGTCACGTGATGTATCGGGACTTCCCCCCCCCCGCCTTTGCTAAACCGGGCGTGATGCATCCGGCCTGCGGTCTGAGAGTTTGACAGTCCTGGGCTACATAGAATTAAGCTGTAGTGGACAACTTTTGGCAGCTGAGGGGATGATACTTGAAGAGTTGATAGGCAATTTTCCAAAGAATAAAATAAGTTGATTAAGCCTCTTACAAATGGAAACCAGTGGCTTTTTCCACATTGCTGATTTTTTTTTCCTCCAGTGGGCGATTCTTGGCTGGGTTAGAACTGAAGGGCTGCATATGGTTACGGACTGCATATCTTTACCCAAAGACAAAGGATAACACATAAATATCAGATGGAACTTCCATCACATTGTTGGGGCTACCATCTTGCCTTTTCTGTCCATATCCTGCAGTTCCAATCTCCCAATGACAACCTGATAAGTTCCTGTCTATATGTCTGCACCACTGCAGGTAAAGACAGCTAAACTTATAATTTGGCCAGTGTGGAGTCAGAATTACAAAAAGGGAACAAATGGCTATTCTGTGTAATACACTAAAAGTAATCCTTAATTCCTTTTTTGGAGACTCTTGTTCATAATAAGCCATTTTGTTATGTAATTAAATATGACACAAAAATAATGTATAATGACAGGCAACTTTGTAGAAGCTGGTGGTTAATTTAGTTTCAGCTTTCCTTAATACAGGAAAGCTCTTTACCTATCCATTCTAGTTACTCACAAGAGGTTTTATTTCAGCTGTAGCGAGGAGGTTACTCTCTTCTAGAGGAACCGTTTCATTCTTTTTGGAAAGCAATTAATGGGGGAGGGGAAATTGCCACTTTGCATTTTAATTCTAGACATAGATGGATCCCTTGTTTTGTTTTGTTTTTTAAGCAATTCTCAAGCAATTCCTTGATATTTTTTTCTTGTTTGTTAAAGGAATACAAATGGAAAGTGGATTGAATGTGCATTTCCGTTTAATGGAATAATTGTAAACAGCCTTCTTAAAAAAAAAAATCTTATGCATGCCATATATGTGTGCATCTCTCTCTCTCTTACACACACACACACACACACACACACACACACACACACACACATCATTTGTGCCTCTTCAAAAAGATTTATAACAGAGAAAAAAAATATCCACTAGAACATTAAAAAAAAGAATGTAAAAAATTACAGGTAGATCTTGACTTTCAACCATGGATTTAGTGACTGTTTAAAGTTACAACAGCACTGAAAAAGTGACCTATGACCGTTTTTCACACTTACAAATGTTTTTTGTCAATGTCAATGGTCAAGTGATCAAAATTCAGACACTTGGCAACTGTCATGTATTTATGATGGTTGCAGTGTCCCAGGATCATATGGTCACCGTTTGCGACCTTCTGACAGGCAAAGTCAATGGGGGAGCCAGATTCACTTAACAACCATGTTACTAATTTAACAACTGCAGTGATTAACAACTATAGCAAGAAAGGTCGTGAAATGGGGCAAACTCACTTAACAACTGCCTTGCTTAACAACAGAAATTTTGGAGTCAGTTATGGTTGTAAATTGACAACTATCTGTATGTTACTTTAGAATTTTAAAAAAAAAATATATAAATAACTTTAGGCAGTTATCATATCTAATGCTCCTTCTTCCTTCTACTTTCCCCACAACAACAACCCTGTGAGGTGAGTTGTGCTGAGAGAAAGTGACTAGCCCAGGGTTCTGCAACCTTAAACACTTAAAGAGCCATTTGGACCAGTGGTGAAATCCAATTTTTTTTTACTATGGGTTCTGTGGGCGTGGCTTGGTGGGTGTGATGTGGCTTGGTGGGCGTGGCAGGGAAAGGATACTGCAAAATCCCCATTCCCTTCCCACTCCTGGGGGAAGGATATTGCAAAATCTCCATTTCCTCCCAATCAGCTGGGACTCAGGAGGCAGAGAATAGATGGGGGTGGGGCCAGTCAGAGGTGGTATTTGCTGTTTCTCCAAACTACTCAAAATTTCCACTACCAGTTCTTCAGAACTGGTCAGAACCTGCTGGATTTCACCCCTGATTTGGACCAATTTCCTACAGAAAGCAAAACACCCGGAGCCACAAAACCTGGGTGGGCATGGCCAACTTGACGTCATTCACTCCCACCCAGTCACATGACCCACCCCCAGCCACGCCTACCCAGGTTTTTTGGCTTCTGGTGTTTTCTATGGGAAACAGGTATCTCTCTCTCTCTCTCTCTCTATTTCTCTCTCTCTCTCTCTCTCTCTCTCTCTCTCTCTCTCTCTCTCTCTCTCTCTCATCCTCTCTCATCTCTCTCTCTCTCTTCCTCTCCCTCTCCTTCTCCCTCTTCCTCTCCGTCCCTCTCTCATCTCTCTCTTTCTCCCTCTCTTCCTCCCTCTCTCATCTCTCTCTCTCTTATCTCTCTTTCTCTTTCTCTATCTCCCTCCCTCCCTCTCTCTCTTTCTCCCCCCTCTCATCTCTCTGCCTCTCTGTCTCTCTCTTTCTCCCTCTCCCTCTCTCTCCCTCCCTCTCTCCCTCTCCCTCTCATTTCTCTTTCTCTCTCTTTCTCCCTCTCTCATTGCTCTCTTTCTCTCTCCCTCCCTCCCTCTCCCTCCCTCATCTCTCCCTTTCTCCCATCTCTCTCTTTCCCCCTCTCTCTCCCCTTCTCCCTCTCCTTCCTTTGTTAAATAAATAAATACTGCTTTTTGAGTTCTACTAGTTGCGTTGCTGAAGCAACAGGAACCAGATAGTACCAACTCTGTCAGATATCAAACGATGGGCAGAAATCATAGAGAGAGGTGATCCTCTTTGCCCCTCACCTTCGCTTGTGGCTGGCTCTGCTTCTCTTTTTCTCCCCTTTTCTCTCTCTCTCATCTCTCTCACACGCACGTGCACACCCAAGTGGGATACCCTCCTGAGCCGGGATCACGACGGTGGCGGGGACGGCAACTCCTCCTCCCACTGATGCCACTGCACAGTGAAGTGAGTAGTGGGCCACACTGCGCAGCGCAGGAGAGCCCGTGCTGTGCAGGGAAGACCGTGCTGGCTGCACAAGGGAGCCTGCGCTGCACTGGGGAGCTCTTCCCTCCCTGCATCCGGCGGCAGCAGCTGCTCAGTCTAGAGAAAACAAGATCTGGGGGAACATGGTAGCAGTATTCCAGTATTTGAGGGGCTGCCACAAAGAAGAGGGGGTCAACTTATTTTCCAAAGCAGCAGAAGGCAAGACAAGAAACAATGGATGGAAATTAATCAAGGAGATAAGCAACTTGGAATTAAGGAGAAACTTCCTAACAGTGAGGACAATGAACCAGTGGAAGAGCTTGCCTTCAAGTTATAAGTGCTTCATCACTGGAAGTTTTTAAGAAAAGATTGGACAGCCACTTGTCTAGAATGGTATAGGGCAGGGGTGTCAAAGTCATGGCCCACAGACCAGATGTGTCATGCGCTGGCCATGCCCACCCCCATTTTAGCGAAGGGGAAAAAAGTCACGATACGTCACATGATGACAACGTGACGCTGTGAGTTTGACACCCCTGGTATAGGGTCCCCTGCTTAAGCAGGGGGTTGGACTAGAAGACCTCCAAGGTCCCTTCCAGCTCTATTCTGATTGATTGAAGTTGATCTTGTTATTGCCATGAAAAATGTACAACATGGTTGGGAGAGAGAACAGGCCCAAACTGTCATTTTAATAACTGGATATCTTGCTCTTATGGCAAGATTTGTTTTTGTTTTTTTTCCTTTTAAAAAAGAATCT
The DNA here is from genome assembly GCA_003457575.1 of Thermophis baileyi. Taxonomy (NCBI): domain Eukaryota; kingdom Metazoa; phylum Chordata; class Lepidosauria; order Squamata; family Dipsadidae; genus Thermophis; species Thermophis baileyi. Next base: position 207,032 of record QLTV01001818.1, read on the forward strand.
GATTTCAAATTCTCTTCTTCACTTGCTATTATGTTATTTAGTAATTGCTTTGCCTTCATTAAGTCTAAAGAAGTCTATGCAGTTTTGTGGAAAGTTGAAGGTGAGAGTAACATGGAGACAAAATGCAAGTCACACCACATTTTCAATTCTCAATGTAACAAAACCTTGCATGTTTCACATTTGATCTAGCTGATTAGTTTTATGTCTCCTAGGCTTCGGAACATTTTTCCAGATTAGGAAAAAGTTAAAATAAAAAAAAGAACTAATTGAAGAACATAATTATTACCAAGCCCTGATATGCTTACAAAAAAGGAGGCGTGTTTTAAATCCTTGTACCTGATAGGCCAAAACGTGTTAGTTAAGGCTGACAAAAAAAAAAAATCCTACCAGGATCTATTGAAAGATTCACAAGAATCAATCCAAAATGACTTCACAGTGGCAGAGAAAACCATGAAACTGAGCCCACCTTTTACAGGAACATCAGGCAGAAGGTATGAAGTTTCTAAAAAGTTTACAATATATGGGAGCTGGGGTTTTATTCTTTTAAAAAAAGAGCTTTCTTTGGGGAAACTTGTATTTCAAAAATCTCTGGTGTGAAAAGTAACATAACAAAAGACCAGCATAATCAAAAACTTCTCAGGCAATTGATTTTAAGGGAAAATTAAAACAAAAATGAAACAAAACTTGCATCTGTTCTGGACAGGTTGCAAACAAAATTGCAAGATTACATATATGCATTGGACAGACTTGAATGCCACCCACTAATCCAGAAGAGTCATTATAGGTATATTAAAGCATACAGAAACTGGAGAAAGGCCAGTACAGGATAACTACTCTGATCTTCTAAAATCATGGAGTTGAAAATAAAAAGGTGAAACAAACAGATGCTGCATTGGCTTAGACAAGACCAACTGCTGTTTGTCTTCTTCCTTCTCTGCATGAAGTAAAGCAGCTATTTCAGATAGCAAAGAGAATATGACAAAAATGAGTTCCTGTCATTGATTATCCCCATTGGTCTATCCAGAGAAAATTGGGAAAAATAAGGCTATCTAATTACCTAGTACCATTTGTCTTCTCTCTTCCCCTAATTATCCCATGTGGGCCTGGTATATATCTATCCTTCCTTCTTCCCTCCCTCCCTCTGCATCCTTTCCTCTTATATTACAAGGAGAATCGATTGCAAAGCACTCTTTGAATAGGTTAAACTTTATGTAACTATTGCTATACCAGTTGTGAAATTCTGGATAAATTTGTAAAGTTCTTAAGAAAAGTAGCGGTAAGTGAAAGTCTAAATATTAGTGAAAGTCTAAAAAAGTGACAGATGAACACTCTGAGAAGAATTTGCACAACTTCAGTTTTATTGTCGCGTGTGAGCCTTAATGTTGCCAAAACAACAGTGTTGTGGATAGGTTGCATTGGTTACCAATAAACAGTTAGAAATATATTGGAAATATAAGAAGTTCCTTGGAGGTAAATGTGATTCTCTTTTCTATATTCCCATTACATGTCGTATCTTGCATCCAAAGATCCTTGATATCACAAAAAAGGCTGGGGAAAGGTCATGCTTGTAGGAATGGGGAATAAATTTATTTGATTTATGTATTAATATGAGACAACTTAATTTGTAGTTTCTAAACCAACATATAACCTGGAATGGATTTTTTTGCTGCTACTTAATATTGATTGAGGCACTATGTTTTACAGACATTCCTTAGAAATGTTCACCTGGTTGAAAATATATATAACATATGTGCAGCAAGGTGAATATAGTTTTTTTTTTTTAATATTCATTGTTCTCAAGTCAATCTTGAGTCCTAGTGGTTGTCTGGACAAGTCTTTCTCATTTTCTTGGCAAGGTTTTCAGAAGTGGTTTGCCCTTGTCTTCTTCCTAGGGCAGAGTCACAGTTAACTGGCTCATCCAGTCCCGTGCCTGACTAGAACTCACAATCTCTCCGATTCTAGCTTGATGCCTTAACCACTGCACTGAACTGCGTTACTGTATAGATGTTTATACATGCAAACTTATAGATGAAGATTCTTGCACACCAAGCTACATGCAAGATTTGCTCCAATTTTTTTTATAAGCAGAGGGATGCAGAACTTTAAAAAGGAGAAGATTGTAGGAAGCCAAATCAATTTTTCTGGGAAAGGAGAAGTGTTCATCCTACCAAGAAATTGAGAAGATACAACTCTCTCTTTGCTCATTCAGTCTCATATTTGGAGACATTGTCAAAGGGCCTTGTAAGGAATTTGATATGCTTTAGCCTTGAAATACTAATTATTTTCCCCAGCCCTTTTTAAAGCTGTTGCATGCCAAGGATCCTCAGTGTTGGAAAGATTTAACTTTCATTACAAGACAAGATGAATGAAATGGAATGAAATCAAACATTAGAACTGTTGTGTTGGCTGCAGCGATCATTGCTTTCTCTCTCTCTCTTTTTTGCCTAAAGGTACACAAAGAGAAAGCTGGGAGAGTTTGTCCCTCAGGTGAAACACTTAAGGAGTTTCCAAGAGGATTCTTGTAAGAACAATATTTTTCAGGTGTGGTCTGCATAACCTTAAGTTGGGAAAGGATTTAGCTTCAAGCAACTCTCACAATTAAACTGGTGATTCTTCCTCAGGCAAAACATCTGAGGGATTTGCAGAATTTCTAAAACTCTTTCCATAGCCTCTGAGCATCAATGTATAGAAGTAGTTTTGAGAGACTGCTTATTGTTTTGATGTACCTTCTGCATGGAACTTCGGTGAGTTGGCTGGTTTCTTAAGATATGCGAACCCAGGAATCATGGTTTACAAACTACAGTATAACAACAAGATGATATTGTTAGAGCATACAATATGCAGTGTTACACAAAGTTGTTGAGCTGATAGGGATATGACTTGGCACCTCATCCTCACCTGAGATGTGTACTGTAGTAATTTGATGGAAAACCTGTTACATTTTCAGTGTCCTTTAAAAACACTAAAAAATTAAAATTGGAAATGGAAATAGACCTCCAGGAGACAACCAACTCTTTTTCAGTTTTAACTTTCCCCAAATTGTTCAGTGTCTGGGACATGAATTTGGGCCACTCTGACCTCCTAGAAACTTTCTTATACCATTTCAACCCATAACTATGCCCCCCAAAAACACTGACAACTATGACTAAATGCAGAATTTTTCAGTAAGTAGCAAACATTATTTGTAACTAGGAATTATGCAAACTATACTTTTTTTCCTAAGCCAAAAGCAAGCTATGTTATGCCTTAGTGTGATTTGCAAGGCCCAGAGACTTCAAGCATAACTGTTGAGCGTAGTTATTCAGAAGCTTTGAGAAGTTGACCTTGGCTTAATTGGTACTGTTTCTTCTTCTATGACATTCCAGCTGAGTTGATTCATATCCATACACAGAACCATGACATAAAGCATATAGAAATTGCTTTGTCAACATATAGTTTATTTTTTGCCTAAGAGTAGACCTGAGGTTATTGAAGATATTTCAATATCATGAACCAACAAAAAGATTATGAGGACTGCATTTATGAAGGGAACAACCTTGTTCACTTTGTTTTTATTCTGCTGATAATCAACTTTAACTGCTTAGCTCAGACACAGTTTTATAGGCTAATATTGTCAACTTCTTTCAACTTTGTAAGTTAATATTGTCTATTTCTTTCAACTTGCAGGTTTTATCCTTCTTGAAAAAAGGATCAAGAACTTTTCAAAAAGTCCTTCAGCAGCCACCTGCCTAAAATTAATCTGGCCTAGTCAGGGGTGGGTTCTAACTTACCTCGCTGCTGGTTCGCTTCCTCCCGCACCGCATGGGCGCGCCTCATGCGTGCGCCCGTGCATGCGCAGTGCCGAAATATCCAAAAATCCCCCCCCAAAAAAGCGCTGAAAACAAGATGGTGACGCATGTGCAGTGCTGGAAACTCGGCTTCTGCGCATATGCAGAAGAAGAAAAAAACTCAGAAAAAAATTCCCCCCAAAAAATTCAAAAAAAAAAAAAGAGAGAGATGGCGGTGCCCATGGACCGGCACCGACAGAACCGGTTCCGTGACATCACGATGACATCATCAGTGGGTCGCTACCAGTTCAGGCGAACCAGTCCGAACCGTGAGGAACCCACCTCTGGGCCTAGTGGGAGAATTGCTCAGCAGTCATTTCATTCCAGCCAAAAGCCTGTTTCGGTAAAAAAAAACAAAAAAACACCTTAAAACTGTCCATATGTTGAAACATATGCAATGCGAAAATGTACTTCAAAATGGTAATGCACGCTTTCTCTTGAGTGTGAAGAGCTTAAAGCACCCCTTTGAAAGGACTTTTCAAAATCCTTATTATTGATTTTTATTGAAATAGTTGATTGCATTTCTTCATATGCATTTCTTGCTTATTTCAATAGTTAGATAATGTATAGATCAGGGGTATCAAACTCCCAGCCCATGGGCCGGATGCGTCACGTACTGGCCATGCCCCCACCCAGTTTAGTGAAGGGGGAAAAAGGTGTGATACGTCACGTGACGACGCCGTGACGACGCAAGTTTGACACCCTTGGTATAGATCATAGCCAGGAGTCAATCTTTGTTTGTAAAAAGGTGACTGGACTTGCAGAATTTTTCCTTCCTTAAATCCCAGAATTCACTAATCAGTGGAAGTAAAATACAGATAGTCCTTACTTAGTGTCTGCCTCATTTAGTGGCTGTTAAAAGTTATGACAGTGCTAAAAAAAAAACAATTTTATGACCAATGTCTGCATTTATGGAGCCATGGTGGTGCAGTGGTTAGAATGAAGTATTGCAGACTAATTCTGCTGTCTGCCAGGAGTTTGATCCTGACCAGCTCAAGGTTGACTCAGCCTTCCATCCTTCCAAGGTCAGTAAAATGTGGACCCAGATTGTTGGGGGTCAATATGCTGTAAACTGCTTAGAGAGGGTTATAAAGCACTATGAAGTGGTATGTAAGTCTAAGTGCTTTTCCTATTATGACCTTCACAGCATGTAATCCTCATTACAGTCAGTTCATGTTGTCTTATCACTGACCTGTTGATTCCACCACCACCCCAACTTGTAAAATGGAGAGATTGGAGAGGAAGGGATTACATGAGACTAAGCAGGCATACAATGGGGAATGCACATTGAAAGGAATAAAGTAGTACACAGCATAAGTGGGGGGAGAAGAGAAAGAAAAACAAAATCCCAGCAACTTCACCCTTAATCATCATTTACCCCCACAACCATTTTCACTTAAGCTTTCCTTTGAAATATTCCAACCTGCTGCCAGATCATATCCTGGCATGAGACTCATGCTTGTTTTCCTCTGCTTCTAAAAACCTGGCTTCAGTAGTGTTTTTTTTTTCCTCTTCCCTCTCTTTCCCCATTTCTCTTTTTCATTACAATTGCAATGCAGGTTGTCTGGCAGGGCAGCATTTGATTTACCTGGCGCAGAGGAATGGAGAAGGAGTCAGCTGTTTACCTGTTTGTATGGTAGTTCTGTGACCCGTTCTGCAAAACAGACTCCAAGGGTGCCAGAAATAAAAGAAAATTAATATTATGTCATTAAAACAGGCAGGAGACAGAGAATACCGGCAAAACAAAAGCAATTTTGAAAGGGCATAGTGACATGCATCCCAAGAGCTAAGGTTGTTTACATTGCTTCAATAATTTTGTAATTTGTGTGTTTTCCAATCCAGGATAGAAAAAAAATCTGTATTTCTTGATATCAGTTCTCACTATCAACTCTGACTATTTGGTCTTTTCAGGACTCCTTGTCTTTTTATATTTGAATAAATCTCAAGAGAGCACATCATGATGGAACTTCTGTCATTGAACTGGGATCTGTAGGCAGCCAAGGAGAGCTTCAGAGTTGGAATCAGGATGTTTTGATTACTTTGGAATGGTTTTAAATTTGAAACGGAATGTTTCCGACTTAAAATAGAGCTGTTTGGAGCCTGAACACTTCTAAAATGATTGAAAGAGACTTTTTTTTAAAGGAAGGGCAGGAACTATTTCAAGCATGAAGCAGGATTTTGAATTTAAAAAGACTTAGAATGCTTACTATTGTTTATCAGCATGGAAAGATGGGTAACAAAAATACAATACCAGAAGTGGCATCTTCTGCTAGTTCAAAAATATCACCAAGATAAATTCAAAACAAAGTTCCAAAGTTTTGTCAAAATAAGCTGAAAAGCATAAGCTTCTTATGGGAAAGAACATTCTTGAGAAACTGCAAGATGGCATTTATGGCATTCATTTATTAATGAGCCGCGGTGGCGCAGTGGTTAGAGTGCAGTACTGCAGGCTACTTCTGCTGATCACCGGCTGCCAGCAGTTCGGCAGATCGAATCTCACCAGGCTCAAGGTTGACTCAGCCTTCCATCCTTCTGAGGTCGGTAAAATGAGGACCCAGATTGTTGGGGGCAATATGCTGACTCTGTAAACCGCTTAAAGAGGGCTGTAAAAGCACTGTGAAGCGGTATATAAGTCTAAGTGCTATTGCTATTGCTATTTATGCTTTCTTCCTGTTATTGTCTACATTTATTTATTTATTTATTTATATATTTATTTATTTTATTTGTTTGTCAAACATGTACAAGATAGCAGGTATAGGTATAAACATAAACATAAAGTGAATACAGATAGATGAGGACAATAGGACAGTAGGACAGGGACGGTAGGCACGCTGGTGCGCTTATGCACGCCCCCTTACAGACCTCTTAGGAATGGGGTGAGGTCTACAGTAGACAGTCTAAGGTTAAAGTAGACAGTCTAAGTTTAAAGTTAGAGTTACATTTTTATTTTAAAAATGCTGCCGGTAAAGGTGGTGGCAGAAAGATTGTTCTTCTTTGTGACAGCTACCATTTGCCCTAGCAAATGTGAAAATTAGAACAAAGAGATAGATCTGTAGAAGTAAGGAAACAAAGGATGGACACGCGCGCGCGCGCGCGCGCACACACACACACACACACACACATGGGGTGGATGGGTAGGTATGTCATGTTCTAGGCAAGCAAGAAGGAACTTTTTCCAATTGAACTGATAATGGTGGTTCTCTTCTCTAAACATTCTCTTCTTTCAGCTGATGGATAAATGTGATGCCTCTTTTCATGATGGTTTTTAGGGAAGAAACCAGGGCTTTATAATGATGTCAGGATATACAAGTTAATCTGCTTCAGGTATTAACATTAAAACCCAAGATCCAGTCACTAGAATTCCGAAACAGCAGAATCAAAGCAGCATCAATCAATCAAACAGCTCTTTATTTCAGGCGTTGTTCTGCCCCAGCGACAAGCCACCAATAATACGCACACACAAACTGCAAAACACTGTTTGTTTACTACTAAGAAAGATCTCCTAATAACTTCTTAGGAGTTGTGGAAAACAAAATAAAAGCAGAATAGTCTTTTTTTCAAAACTCCAGCTTGTTAATATGTAATCTTAACAGCTGGCCGGAGTCCAAGAGATAAAGGAGCAGCTTTTACTGTATCTGGCAAAACTCCCAGAACTTGGAATGCAGGAAACAAGACCCGTACTGGAACAAGAACTGAGCAGACTGGAGTCACAAAGATCAAGAGTAATATTAAACGTTTCCTGCAACAAGGCTCCGTGTGGTCAGGGCTTAAATAGTCTAAGGGTGCAGCTCTACTCTCAAGGAGACCTCCTCCTGAGTAGCCACTCTTGTCTTCTAGCAGCCCTGCGTGCCCGAGCATTGTGAAGAAGAGGGTCCTCCTCTTCTTCTTCGGCCCTGATGGGCTCCTCAGGAGGTACAGAAGGCCCTGCTTGGCTCTCAGCCTCCTCGCTCTCTGACTCAGGCGCCAGGTGCACAGGCCGATGGTACCATGCCACAACCGCCTCATCGTCCTCGGGATCCATGAGCACCGGCACGGGACGCTGGCGGGCCACAACAGGTGTAAACCAGCAAAAATGCAACCAGGGGAAAAATATACCTATTTCAATAATAACACTGACACTTCCAAGAGATAAAAGATAGCTAAAAGATCAGATTGCTAACATTATAATATTGTGCACCTTAATTATGGCTCAACAGGAGAAAACATAGGGCAACTGCTTTATTTTTGAAATTTGTATCTATAAACATTGAATGAAAAGAGTGTTTATGATATCAACATACGTACTATATACAAATGATATCAACATATGATATTAACATACTGTATATACTATATATACAAACATACCGTATTTTTCGGAGTATAAGTCACACTTCCCCCCCCCCAAACGAGGGTGAAAATTTGGGTGCGTCTTATACACCAAATGTAGCCCCGCCCACCCACCGGCCCCCACCCGTTGGCCTCTGCCTCCCAGCAATTTGCCTCCTTGCAGCAAACAGCAAACAGCCTGTTTCAGTTTCAGTACAGCCTGATTAACACAAGCAGCTGATTTGGATGGCCTCCCGAGCATCAGCTGTTTCAGGCTGCAGGGATTGCCATTGCCTATTGCCACCTCCCCGCATGCAGAGGCAGATTTTTTTTTTCTTGTGCTAATCAGGCTATGCTGAAGCTGAAACGGGCTGTTTGCTGCAAGGAGGCAAATTGCTGGGAGGCAGAGGCAGATTTTTTCCCCCTTGTGCTAATCAGGCTGTGCTGAAAGTGAAAGTGAAACTGAAACAGGCTGTTGGCTGCAAGGAGGCAAATTGCTGGGAGGCAGAGGAAGATTTTTTTTTCTTGTTTTCCTCCCCCAAAAAGGTAGGTGCGTCTTATAGTCCAGAGCGTCTTATACTCCGAAAAATACGGTATATGTTTTGGGGCAATTTTTTATACTATTGCATTTTTTGATAATGCACAGGATGGGAAATGCAAAGACAAACTCAATAAAACAAAAACTTTTAGCAAAAACGCATGCTATAATTCTGGAATGAATATTTAAAAAATCTCTTACTTCAAAGTTTGGTGAAGTAGGGCAGGGTGCAGAGAGAAATATTTGAATAGTGATAGAAATGTGAGGAGAAATTCAATCATCTATTCTCTAAATATAAAAGAAATCTATTTTACAAGATCTTCTCAAAGTATACTTACAAAGAATCCAAGTTGCTGAAGTTATAAAGCAGAATTGCCACCATTCTATGAACGTATTTTGTCATTTTGATCCCAGCTTAGTACAAATATGTTACTTGCAAGATCAAACATTTTTACTTAAATAGGCTGAGGCCAATATAAGCATGTAGGAGAAAGCTATTCATTGCACATTTCTGCAAAAAACATGTTTTGATCTGCATTTTGAATCTATGCTTGGATCAGAATATATGCAGCTTTTTAGATTTAATTCATATGCAGTTCAAGAAATGCATATAGAAATATGTGTGTTGAAAGAAAATGAAAGAAAATAGCTTATACTAAAGAAGAAAATCTTGCAAAAAGTGAGAATTCAAACATAAATGTATACCAGGGTGCCTGCAGATTTTCTTTGGTCTCATTCAATATGAAATTGATCTACTTCTTGAAAAGCCATGAAAAACCTTTATACAAATGTCTTCCTCAATTGTTCATGCATTTGCATTGTTGGTTCCCTTAAAACTTCCACTGTCTGCTTTTAGATTAAGGGGAACAATGAATTTGATTTTGAGAAATATTTTGTTGCTGGCGTATTAAAATTTTAAGCATCAGCTCAAAGAAAAACATCTGGAAAAATTTATTTTACATTTCAAATGGGTAGAAGATTTTCATGATTAAACAGAGACTTATAATCTTATAGAAATCCAAGACAAATGGGTTTCCTTTCAAGCGTTTTAACAAAAGACACATCATTCAAAATGAACTGACATTTTAAGAGGAAGTTCTCTGAAATTCTACCATCTTATGCTAAGAGAATGGTGCACACAAAAGGAAGGTAAGAACTATCAATGGCTTTTCTTATGATGACAAAAATACAGTATCAGGTGGAGTACATGAAGATCTTGTGCTGAAAGTAGTTGTGTCATATCCTACTTGTGGACATCTAATGGAATCCAAGATGGTGGACAGGCTGCAACGGCTGTAACGAACTCTTCCATAATTTAAAGAGGTTTTTTCTTTTCCTTTACATTTTTAATTCACTTTTGACCCATTTCTAATCCATATCTGATTTTTACACAAGTACATATAGTAAGGCTACCAATTTGTTTTTAGCTACATTTTACAAGCCAAGAGGCCTCTTACAAGCCAAGAGGTCTAAGAGGAAAGGTTGTGAAAGAGGCCTGAGAAGAAAGTAGAAAAAGAGGCCTGTGAGTAGAGAAAGATCCGAGTGGTCAAATTCCCGAGAGAATTTCAAGCGCATCGCCCTGAACTGAGTTAAACAGCCGCCCTCTGCAGCCCAGATCCATCGGCATAGCCCAGGAGATCGAAAAAGGTGAGTGAAACCAGAGGAGATCCGCTACCACCATCTTGAATAGTGAGTAACAACCGCCCTCTGCAGCCTAGATCCTTTGGCAAGGAGATTGTAAGAAACGCCTCTCCGTCTAACTTAAAAAAGCGAGAACTTCTGAGCCAATGTAGTTCAAAAGGATCTTTTATTAAGCAGAAGTGAAAGCAGTCCATTCAAAGCAACGTCTGAATACCCTTAGGCAACGCAGGTAGAGTTAAAGCAGTAGAGACCCCTCCCATTAGCCAGAATGCAGATTCTAGCCAATACACAAGTGTGAAAATGTTTTCTTTATCAACTGCTCTGGGAACCGGATAAACATACATTTCTCTGACCATCTTCTGTTATCCATTGAAGTGAAACATCCCACATTGCCCCTCATAAACCTTCTCCAAAAGTGAAGAGATCAACGTCTGAATACCCTTAGGCAACGCAGGTAGAGTTAAAGCAGTAGAGACCCCTCCCATTAGCCAGAATGCAGATTCTAGCCAATACACAAGTGTGAAAATGTTTTCTTTATCAACTGCTCTGGGAACCGGATAAACATACATTTCTCTGACCATCTTCTGTTA
>QLTV01001818.1:226696-252841 GCA_003457575.1 Thermophis baileyi
CTGTACCCATTTGTATGTACTCATTTTATGTGTTTATGGCTAAGTTTTGCTTCTTTATATCCATTTATTTGTGCCATTTTTTCATGTGTCCTGTTTCCTTGCACTTGTTGACAAATAAATAAATAAATAAATAAATAAATAAATAAATAGTGTTTATGGCTAAGTTTTGCTTCTTTTTGTGCCATTTTTTCATGTGTCCTGTTTCCTGTCCTGTTTCCTTGCACTTGTTGACAAATAAATAAATAAATAAATAAATAAATAAATAAATAAATAAATAAATAAAATAAAATAATTGACTGCCGTAGAAGAAGGTGTCTAGATTAGATGGCCCTTTGGTCAGATCCAGCAGGACTTGTGTTTTCATAACAATTTATTTCTAACTTATTCTGGCAGCGTTTATCATTGCATAAACAAACATAATCAGCTAGATGTTCCTTCTTCTCCTGGTGATAAAAAATTCCTTGCTTTGAAAATGTGAATGCATGAGGCTCATTCAATTTCATTGTACATATGTTGTGCATTAACAGTGGAGGGATTAAAAAAAAATTACTACCGGTTCTGTGGACATGGCTTGGTGGGTGTGGTGTGGCTTGGTGGGCATGGCTTGGTTGGTGTGGTAGGGGAAGGATACTGTAAAATCTCCATTCCCACCCCACTCCAGGGGAAGGTTACTGCAAAATCCCCATTTCCTCCCGATCAGCTGGGACTCGGGAGGCAGAGAATAGATGGGGGCTGGGCCAGTCAGAGGTGGTATTTACCGGTTCTCCAAACTACTCAAAATTTCTGCTACCTGTTCTCCAGAACTGGTCAGAACCTGCTGAAATCCACCTCTGATTGACAATAAAGGTTTGATTTGATTTTGAGAGATGGGGATAAAATCCAAATAGCAAACATCTGTAAACAATCTGCTCCTGGATAAATGGGCTCTATATGGCTCATACATCTGTGAAGGTTTTGAAGGGAACTGATCTATTGATCGGGACATCTTTCCTTTGAGATACATTAACTTACAATGAGTGGAACATTCCCAAAAACGATGAAGTTCAGGCAGACTCACACATACTCAGAGTGATCCTTCTGTGGAGAACATTCATTGCACAGGATACAATTGTGCTAAAATATGATTTTCTGCTTTTCTTTCTAAACAGAGAAGCAAGAGAAGAAAAAGAAAAGAAATATGGGCGGATGGTTGAGTCAGTTCCAGTGGTTTGTGGATAGCTTGTTTGGAAAGTCATTTCATCCTAATTCACAAATTTTTAGTGGTGATGTTCAGTGGTGGGTTTCAAAAATGTTTACTACCGGTTCTGTGGGCGTGGCTTGGTGGGCATGGCAGGGGAAGGATACTGTAAAATCTCCATTCCCACCCCAATCCAAGGGAAGGATACTGCAAAATCTCCATTCACTCCACACTCGAAGGGAAGGTTACTGCAAAATCCCCATTTCCTCCTGATCAGCTGAGACTCGGGAGGCAGAGAATAGATGGGGGCAGGGCCAGTCAGAGGTAGTATTTACCGGTTCTCCGGACTATTCAAAATTTCCGCTACCGGTTCTCCAGAACTGGTCAGAACCTGCTGAAACCCACCTCTGGTGATGTTGCTCTCAACCTAAAGTGATCTAGAATGATGTCACATCTAGGACATTCTTGAGAATGCAAAGCAGTGGTCATTGCCAGCACAGTATGCCTTTTAGAAAGAGGATCCAAGAGACACACACTGCTGATGGAAATTCTTCAGGAAGCCATTGAAAAATATATTTATTCAAGGAATCTAGAAAAAGTTTATTTTTTTTTTCTGCTCAGAAATAGGAGAACTATGTATCATAGCTCTGCAGGCCATTCACATTTTTCAGGGGGAGGATTACAGGGGAAAATATACAGTAGTCATTGAAAAAATTAATGGAAAGGCACTTGTAGCCATGCAAGATGTTCCTCCTTGCTGGTGCAAGCAGATGTTTATGAGAAAATCTCCATGTGTGCGTTTAGAGTTAGCTTTACCATTAGAGAAAATAATGTACAGAGAAAACTTTTGTGCCATATGGATTACCCTCTCCTCTCTTGCTGGCATATTACTATGCCTATAATTGCTTGACGTTATCCATGCTTTCTGGAGCTGCTGGAAGCTGAAGTTCAGACCACCTGCAGGTAGACCTCCTGGATTACCTATCTCTATGGGCAATCTCAATTCAGAGATGGTGGAAACCCAGCAGTGTTGAAGGACATTTCAACTGCCAATCCATTTAGCTTCCATGGAGGAAATAAGAAGGAAGTTCATCTGATGTTTCTGGGATTTGGAATGCCTTGCTTTTATGTAGATGACTCTTGGAGATTCTATGGGCGAGGTATCTCCACATCTTTCAATCTTGTCTTACTTCTATGACAGGTCATCACAAGTCTTCAAACACAGGCAAAGACTTTCTCCTAATGGAAAATAGGGGTATGTGAGTTTTTAAGTATTCCGGAATCATCTTCCAGTGAAAGAAGGGAACACCTTTGGACTATAACAGTGAAATTGTAATTATTACAGCACAATACATCATAATCATAAACATTCATCTTCTTTCTAAATATATCAATCTGAACACTATGTGAGAAGGGGGCTTTGTGGGGGACAAAGCCATATAACCCCACATGTTTGGATCTAAATCTGCAGTCAAATAATCACTTGTACTTCCCCCTTGTTTGTGTGTTTCCAAAACACAAAAGTTCCTTAACTCTTTGCCAGCAATCTTGTGTCAGCACAACCAGAAATATGTTTGCTTGGGGAATGTAACCTTCCTTCTCTAGGGATACTGTGATTTCCCTATTTGCCACAATGCAATCCTAATTAATTGAAAGTGTTGGAGAGGGATCTCATTCCTAACGTTTTGTGGCTTACAACCCCCTCCATCCTCACATACACACACACCATGTTCATTTCTGTGTTTTCATTCTTCTTCGACAGCTGTCCAACACTTGATAGCTCTTAAACTACACTGCACTGTTGAAGGGAAAATAGTGTCCATTTCAGATTTATCATTTTTATTTGAAAGAAGAAAGGTGCAGTTTTATTTTAGATTTATCTGCAATATGAAACTGCTTTTTGGTTTTAATTAGTTCTGCCAGGTGATTCATAGCATTTCATGCCAATAATAGCAGTCCTGGGAATGAGCATTTTTTCTTTCATTTAATCATTTTTTTTTTTGGAAAAAAGGCTTTTCAGTGGATGGCTATTTAGAAATAATATCTGTGCTGATATAATATGTTAAATTCTAAAGGCAAGTCACTTCACCCTTTACCTTCTCAACCAGACCGTTTCATAGCAAATCTACGGCTGTTAGATTTAATCCTGAGAGACATTTGGCAAATATTTAGATTCTTGTGTGTTTGAAAAATAATTTAAATGTGCCTTATTAATTTTCATTAGAATTCACCCAATGGATTCTACTTGTTTTGTAAAGCATAATAATAAATGTTCCAACTTTAAGAAGGCATGTGTATTACATGACAAAAAATTAGATCATTATTTTTGATGAATCCTGTCATCAGCTTTTATATACATTTAATCAATTCATGAGATTATTATTATTTTTTGCTGTTCTTCCTTTCTTTATTGAAAAGTAAGGTGAGCGTGTGGGATGGCAGATTTTATGGAATTCTCCCCCACCTATTGTGGTGGAATCTGCAGCTGAAGTGGGAGGAGGAGTCAAGAGCTGGCTAGCCTGGAATCTCTGAAGGGGAGGAAGCGATGGAGAGCAGACCTGCCCCCGAATCCTGAACTGCTTATCTGGTTGTTTTGTAGTTCAGTAAATTCTTGTAAATAGGGGAGTAGCAATAAACATACTTCTCCAATCAACTCTAAGTGTCATTCTGGTTCCTTGCCCCTATCATCCATTCCCTTTAAAAAAAAAAAAAGATCATAATCTGAGGAAGTTAGTGTCCTTTTGTTTTCCCGAAGAAGTCCCCTCCTCGCCCCCCAAAAAGAACATAAACACTGCCTTTACTCTGTTGTGTCTTCATGAAGATGCTGCTAAAGTATACAGACCAAAATAGGATAATGTTTCCTGACTTCATTCTAGAGCCTTTGGAAACATAAAATTTAAAAAAAAATGGCTCCAATCAGCAGTTTGGAATGCAATTAATCTAGGACCAGGAAAGATTCTATGGCTCCTCCTGTGACTGATATCAAGGGAGATTGGGAAGCCACTCTTCATCAGAATGACCTTCTTAACTTCCTAAGAATGCCCCTTCTTTGTGCCAAAACAAAGAAGGGGGCATTTTGGCTCAGCAAGGTTTTAAAGTATTCCTTTAATTCCAGTTTACATATTTACGATAACACACAAAGGTCTAAGTGCACAAACTAAAATCACATTGGTAAAAGGATTATATGATTTTCTCCTAGTTCGGACTGAATCTTTTGTTCCTTTTTTTCCCCTTCTAGAATGCAACTTTCAGCAAAGATTTGCTACAGATTAGAGCTGCTGCCTACAAATCCATTAGTAGACACTTTGAACTAGCCCATGGTATTTTGTGCAATTAACTCATGCATTAGTGTGATCTTCTGAAGGACAGATGGTTTCCAAAGAACCATCTTCATGCTTTTCCTCATGCAAGAAGAATGCTTCATCCTCTTTAGATAGGATATGGATAAGTCACCCAAGAAATCAAAACAATCTGGTAAAGGTTACTATGGGTGTTTCTTTTTAAATACGTTTTAAAATTTATTTATTTAGCGTATGGCAAATACATGGACTTATAGTGGTTCAAATATTAATGTCCAGTCCACCCAGCCATTCAAGGACAGGGTGGTCTATTTTGAAAAAAATCAGAGATTGGGCCGGTTGATGGACATTCGGACACAATGTGATGGATATTTTGTCGAGGAGCCCCACAATGAGGGTCATAAGCAGTTGCATAAAATCTACTCCTACTTGCTGGCTCCCCGTCTTGACCCACATTGCACCACCAGCTCTATGAAGGCAGGAAGCCTTAGTGAAGGAGTACAACAAAATTTTGAGAAACCCACTTCTTCCTGTGCACGCTGATCTTCCCCATCTATCAATTGGCAGGCTTAAATCCAGGAAGCCCTCTCTGACACTTGCCCAACAGCTGTCTAACAACTTTGACAACAACACACAGTGGAAAGCAAAATGGGCTGCTGAACGCTCAGATACAGGCAGTTACATAGATGACCCTACACAAAAGGTGCCAGGTTTTGACCTTCCTCGCCAGCATTGGTCAACTCTGAACAGGATCCGTACCCAATGTGGTGTCTGCCAGGACTCATTGTTTAAGTGGGGTCTTGTCTCTACCCCTCAGTGTGACTGTGGTGCTCCACGTTTTTAAATATAAGCTTGCTGAGAATGTTTCACGGAGTTTTACCCTACTGCAACATAAATGTAGTCTT
This sequence comes from Thermophis baileyi, assembly GCA_003457575.1. Taxonomy (NCBI): domain Eukaryota; kingdom Metazoa; phylum Chordata; class Lepidosauria; order Squamata; family Dipsadidae; genus Thermophis; species Thermophis baileyi. Next base: position 232,078 of record QLTV01001818.1, read on the forward strand.
TGTTTTCTGATAGCTTCATCTATGCTGTTTGGGGTCCCATTTGTTTTTAACCTTGTGCAATTATTGGAAGTGAATTAAAATCAACTCATGCATTTGGATTCTCCCCCCCACCCCAAATTCTATTAGTAATCATTCAATTTGACACATAGGTGAAAAAGTTAATGATTAGTAACACGAGACTGTCATTGAGTGAAGTAAAGCATATGCATATATTTGTCCCCTAGAGACTTGGGGGGGGACTGTGTGGTCCTTATTCCTTTTTAAAATTCCTTTTCTTCCTTACCCCTGTTTCCCCCAAAATAAGGCATCCCCTGATAATAAGCCCAATCGGGCTTTTGAGTGCATGGCAATAAGGCCAAGTGCTTATTTCAAGGTTCAAAAAAATATAAGACAGGTTCTTATTTTTGGGGAAACACGGTACATAATCAAATATGAATATATTTGTCCCCTAGAGACTTGGGGGGGGACTGTGTGGTCCTTATGGATCATGCTACACACACATCTTCCTTACCCCTGTTTCCCCCAAAACAAGACATCCCCTGATAATAAGCCCAATCGGGCTTTTGAGTGCATGGCAATAAGGCCAAGAGCTTATTTCAGGCTTCAAAAAAATATAAGGCAGGGTCTTATTTTCGGGGAAACACGGTACTTGAATTTTGATTATGTATTTCCTCAAGCATAATTTATGGAGACTTGTATTGATTTTGTGATTTGGTTACTTCATGTCTGATTGTTAAGCAGTTGGTAGACAGCATGGGATGGTTCATCCAATTGGTAGGTGACAATTCATCACTGCAACATGGATTGTGTCTTGTCCCCAACTTCAAGTCTCTGAACCAAAACATCTTGATGGAATGGAGAAGTATTTGTTTTTTAAAGCAGTGTTAGAAATCAGTAATGTTTAGTTGGATGAGATGAGTTACAGTGAAACTGCATTAACCTTTCTGTTAAACAACATAATTTGCTTGAAGAGTCTGTTCCTCATCACAATTTTATAGGGCCATTTCTAGGATAGCACATGCTTTGCATGCAGCCTCGGGCTCATTTCCTGGACTACGTGGCTGAAAGTATGCAAGAGTAAAAAGCTACTCTTGTATTCAGCCTGAGACCTTGGAGAACTGTCAGAATTCTGTGGATGGATGCTGAGATTTGGCATAATGCAGCAACATATGCTTGTGTTCTCAAACAATAGCAGCTGTCATCAAAAGCATTTGCTAAAATCAGGTCTGCCCTGCCCAGTTGGTGGAAGGAAGGGCAGGAGCCAAAAAGGACCAGGGGAAATGAATATTACACGACCTTGCGGTGCCAACATCAAAGAATGGCTTCTTATATGCGAATTGGGCTTTTCTCCATGATTGCTAGTTTTTGTTTTTCGTACATCTCCTACCCTCTATGATTTATTCCACGTGAAGTAGTTTAATAGGATTGCTAGTTATTGCCCTATACCTGCTAAGATCCATTTGCAACTTCATTGGTAAAACAACAAGAGTGCCAGAAATGAAAAACAAGCACATGGTTCAATGCTGTAAAGTGCCCAAAGTCTTTTGGTTGCATGGATTTGCATGTCAAATGCGTTTGGATTCTTACACTGTATTCAGGTTTTTCTCTTGTTCAGGTAGGCAAAGATACCGTAATTCTGGGTCTGAAACAGTAGTTCCTTTTTTATCCAGGTGTCCCCTCGGAAGCTTGCTTGGAGGTGCTGTTAACAGAAATCCAAGCATAGCTAGAGCTTGCATTAGTCTTCTCAATCATGATTGTACATAGTGCATCCTTCTGTTCAAGCTAATGTCATTCTAAGAGCAGTCAAGGAAATTAAGACAGAGATTCAGAGTCTCTGAGAGCTGATAGTATTACCAGGTAGTACTGAACCCCTGGCAGCTATTCCAGGGTTTCAGATGTTAGCACTTGGGCTAAATATAGGTTAGAACAAGTCAGATCAGCACAAATCAGAAAAGATGTCATAGGCAATGTGCGGAATATTATATCAACAGAGTAAACAAAATGAAAATCAATCAATTATGGGATGTGAAACATTGATAAATTACTGTAAGTGATAGAAATATTTCTAACCTTCATAGCCTAATCTTACTGCACTATATAATCTGTTTAACCTGGATATCCAGTCATGAAGTCTGATAAGGAATTAAATGGGCTTAGTAAATGAATATGGAGTAGTTAGAGAAGGAACATAAAAGAAATCCATCATGGATTTTTTTTTTCTTCAAGCAAAGTGGCACGATTTGTCAAAATAAAATCCATCATAATGTGGATGAGCACAGAGTTCATGGACCCCTCTAGATCCCAACTTGAGGCATTTCTGAGGTCAAAAAACTGCAGAACTGAATATATTTGGCAAAGTTGCATACAAATGTGAAAAGAAATGTATACAAACTGTTTTGGTTACATATTGTTACAAATCTGTATGTGTCTTTCTTCCTTCCTCCCTCCCTCCCTCCCTCCCTCCCTCCTCGTTTAAAATGAAATAGAATTTGCTTTTATTCCCCTTATGTTTATAGGTTGGTGTTTTCCTTGTATATTTCTTTAATTGGTTCAGTGGTAAACAAAGAAACTAAAACTGGAAATGATAATTACATTATGTATATATCTTTTAGATTGAAGTGAAAGTATCAGGAACCCATGTTTAAGTAAATCTAGTTCAGTGTTCTCATTATTCAAACAATAAGTGGATTTATTAATTTCCAGATTCATAATCATCCAAACCATTTGTCTGTATGTTTAAATACACTTTGTATGACCTTGCTTCCTCTATTTCTGGGACTTTAAAAAATTACCTTTATTTCAATAATATTGAAATCAATTTGTTTGTCCCACATAACCTGAGATTAGGTAGTGGCCCTGGATATTTCAAAGGATAAAATGTCAAAACTGTTTCTGCAGCTGAGAAATCAAAGGTTCAGGAAAATTCTGATTACAAAAGGACAGATCATTAACATAATAGAATGGTATTAGTTAAATGGATGAAAGTAAAGATAAAAGTTTCCCCTGTCAGTTGTGTCTGGCTCTAGGTGGTAGTGCTCATTTCCATTTCTTGGCCCAGGGAGCCAGCATTGTCCAAAGACTGGTAATGTGCCAGAATGGCTATACGCCTAAGCCGCACAGAATGCTGTTACCTACCCACCGGTGGTACCTATTTATCTACTTGCATTAGCTTGATTTTGAACTGCTAGGGCAGCGGTTCTCAACCTGTGGGTCGCGACCCCTTTGGGGGTCGAACGACCATTTCACAGGGGTCGCCGCACGCGTTAGCCCGCCATTTTGGTGCCACCGTCACTGCAGGAGTGAAAAGGTCCCGGTTCGGCCGTGCCTGCGGGTCGCCGGACAGCTGGTAGCCCGGACGCCATCATTTGGGTTCTTCTACCCTCTGCGCATGCGCAGAATGCTTTGCGCATGCGCAGAGGGTAGAAGAACCCAAATGGCGGCGTCCGGGCGAAGTCTCCCACTTCCGATGCTATCAGCTGTGGGGGGGTCACGGCAGTGGGGGGGGGTCACGGGGGGGTCGCAGCATTAGAAAGGTTGAGAACCACTGTGCTAGGGGGACAGGAGCTGGGCAAGAATGGGAGCTCACCCCATCACATGGTGCTTGGGTCTTGAACCCGAGCTGCCCACCACTCTTTAAACAGAGACTGGTTTATCAGCAGACTAAAGACAGGGTGCTCAAAATATAAGAGGTACTAATGCGGCAAAACCTCTCTCTTAAACTCATGAAAGTTTTAACCTTTTTATCTCATTGTCAAAGTGTTTTAGAATGTCTTTAAATATTTATTAAGTGGTATTTTGGAGCTTATTGTATTATGTGAGGTGTTTGTCACTTTCTTTCTTCATATACCTTTTTATGAACTTTTATTGACCTAAATTGTCCTACTGGGAAAAAAATTCTTTTAGTATGCCTTTCTTGGAGATTGAGTCTGAAATAAGAAATATGAATAGTCAGAGAGGCTGTCCAGATCTAGAGTCGCAAATGATCAGTGAAAGACTGGACTCTTTTATACATCTTTCAACTCCTTCATAACTAATATAAAAGCCACCACAAAAAGAACATTTGAAATCTCCTCCTCTCCCTTTTTAAAAGAAATGGAGAACATCCCGTTTTCCCTTCAAATGTAATGTGAATCGTTGATAAAAGATTAGAATTGTCAAAGACTGAAAATCATCTCTAACACCTTTGACAATTTAGGATTTGAAGAAGCACGATGAAGAAAAAGTTTTTCCCCATACTTTTTTTCCATTCAGTTTGATGACAGAATTTGCTTTTGAGATTTCTTCCAAAGAAGATATTTTCTTATGGATGAAGTGGGAGGAATTTTGCAGTCTTTACTCACAAGGTGGCCAAGGCAGGTGTATGAATTTCCCATCTTTCATTTATTTATTTTACAGGTAGTCCTCGACTTATGACCACCATTGAGCCTCCAGTGATTCACTTAACAACTGTGGTAAGAAAGGAGAATTCTGGGAGCTGAAGTCCACAAGTCTTAAAGTTGCCAAGTTTGGGGACCCCTGCAATAGATAAAGCCAACTGTACATTTTTAGAAAAATGGTTGCCATACCCATTTTCCTCTCTCTGCCTGAATCATTTAAATCAGAGCGGAGAAACTAAGGGATATCAACAGCATCTACAGGTGGTACATATTATTTCAATTAATTGCGACTCTAGAGGGAGACCATATGGAATGAGGCATCAGGAAGAATTATGAGATTTGGGAGACAGGATTTGTGTCCCTCCCTCTTCAAAACAAAATAGGAAGGAAAAAAAGTGCCTGAGAATAAATACGTGTGTGTGTGTGTGTGTGTGTGTGTGTGTGTTGTTTAGGGAAGAAAACGTGAAGGCAATGAAACTGAAATAAAATATCAGGATTCCTATGGACAACAATGTGTTCAAGGTTCCTTCTTGCCCATTAGACTTTTTCAGGGGTCTAAGATTCTTTTTATTAGAACTTAAATCAATGAATGGCAAGTTAGCATGCTACAATGCAAAAAAAAAGGGAGGGGGAGCTAATTTCCATCACTATCTTTATTCCAGAGGCAATCTCAGGAAATAAAAATGGTAAGTGACTATAGCCCAATACTTAATAATAAGAGGTTTTTCATGGGGAAAGCAATCACACAGATTTGTGTTCTGGTAATGAGTGTTTTATGATGGAGCATGCTTAAGGCAGCCATTTTGTGAATGTGCAAGCATTCTCTAGGGCAGCATCTCCTTTCCTTTCACTATCTTTTTTTTTCTTTTCCTTTTCTTTCAAGTTAATAGGCTGTCCAAGAGCTTTTTTTTTTCCTGCAAAAGAGCAGGAAGAATGCTATAATCAAATGGTTGTTGCACTGAATGGACATTCAACCACCCCATTGATGTTTGTAAGGTGTTCTTCATGCATCGATCTGTACCACTTTGCACATGTTGACACTTAATTGACATGCAAAAGGATTTGTGTAATCTTTTTATTTATTTATTTATTCCATCCACACAGCTTCTTTTTTGAAGACCTTTTAAGAAGCACTTTAAAAACCCAATTTTCTCTGTGAATTGAGTTTCAGGTGTGCTGCCAAAGTGGATACTCTCACTGCTTTTAGCTGTTAAAATAACACCATATGATGGAGTTCTTTAACACTATTATTAGCCATCTCAAAAATACTTGTGACTAAAAGGTGAGAATGGATACTATCAGCCGCAGCTCCCAGATGACATAATGCTTGAGTGTACAAGGGAACTATTTTATAGGATTTCATTTTGCACAAATGTTAGGCTGCGTACCTAGTACTACTATCTGGAAGAACATTGATATTATGAAGATACCCTTTGCCTGAAATTTCAGATGCAAGTATTGGATAAAAACACAGCATTTACTATGATGTGGAGGAATCGTCTTTTGCTTTGGACCCTAAGAGGATGGTCCTATATAGCAGAGGTGTCCAACCTTGGCAACTTCAAGACCTGTGGACTTCAACTTCCAGAATTCCCCAGGCAGCATGGCTGATTGAGGAATTCTGGGAGTTGAAGTCCACAAGTCTTAAAGTTGCCAAGGTTGGACATCCCTGCTATATGCAGAGAGGGGTAACAACTCCCTTCCTGTTAGATTTTATGACTAGATGCCAAGATATTTGGCCTTTGTGAGCTTAACAGAAGTACCTGAGATGAATATGTGATTGGAATCAAGCATTAAGTCTACATCTGTAAGAGTGTGCCCCCTTTTTAAAGTTATTTGGATTAATTTTATGCTAATGTCTTCCAAATAAATTAAACAGCCTCTAAAACAAGAATGATTTATGAAGGTGTTTTAAAAGGGAGATTTCCTGAACAGAAATGTCATCTTTGAAATACATCACCTCCTTTTTAAAAAACACCTCTTCCTTAAATCAAATCACCCAAGTGGGTTTCATTTTAATGTTTTCTCAAACCTTATGATGACCATTATTCTTTTTCCATTAATGAATAAAGAATGCAGTGCCAAAAAATCCAAAAAAATTCCCCCCACCAAAAAAAGCCAAAAACAAGATGGCGACGCATGCGTAGTGCCAGAAACTCGGCTTCTGCGCATGCGCAGAAGGGAAAAAAAAGCCAAAAAAAAAATCAAAAATTTTTTTAAAAAAAAATTAAAAAAAATTAAAAAAAAGATGGCGGCGCCCACGGACCGGCACGACTGAACCAGATCTGTGATGTCACTATGACATCACCAGCGTGTCGCTACTGGTTCAGCTGAATTGGTCCGAACCGGGAGAAACCCACCTCTGACTATTACCATCGTGTTTAGGAAATATAGATGTGTGTATTCAACACACATATGCACACACACTCTCAGACACACATACACACTCTTTCATTTTTTCAACTTTGGCTCCAAAAGTTTAGGCTTCAGAGGACCTGCCAAAGAACATTTGGGTTTTGTTAGATTTCCTTCATGCAGGATCTACAAACACATATACATACCAGGAATGAACCTGTGAACTCAATAACCATTCATATCAAGTGTATCATATAGATATTTGATGGTGTTTTCCAGGTGTGAACTAAAGGCCTTTGACTTGGAACTAAGAAACACATTTATTGTCATAGATCACTGTTTCTCAGCCTTGGCCACTTTAAGACCTCTGGACTTCAACTCCCAAAATTCCCCAGCCAGCCATCTGGGGAACACTGGCTGGGGAATTCTGGGAGTTGAAGCCCACAGGTCTTAAAGTGGCCAAGGCTGAGAAATGCTGCCATTGGATGATTTCAATAAAGGAGTTTATTTGTAGAAATGAGGGGTTCTTAGTGTTTCTGAGCTTGGTTGTTTTCTTGCAGATGTTTCATTACCCAAACTGTATCAATGCTAGTCACCGGGTGAGGAAACATCTGCAAGAAAACAACCAAGCTCAGAGACCACCAAGGACTTGAAATGGCTGAAATGGGAAAAGTGACTACTCTGATTAAAGAAAAGAACATAAGTACCGGTACTTTTGTTTCCACATGGAAACCGCTTCTGAATTTCGTGCTTGTTGTGGAAAAGAATGTAACTTTGACTTTGGGTTTTACAGATTAGATTGATAGATCTTTATAGAAATGACTTGTTCGTATTATTATGGAAAAACAAAAAGCTGTGATTTGATGCTAATGCCTTATTCTACTGGAACAGAGAGAATTGGAAATTGACACGTCATCTTTTCTTTTCTTTTCCATACCTTTCCTCACTTCTCTTTCCCCTTTCCCCTCCCCCCTCACTGCTTTTATTTACTTTTGTATTTTGTATTTTATAACACATTATAACTTAATAAAAAACATTTTGAAAAAAGACAGCACCAAGGACCTCTCATTGGATGATTTTCTTAACTTACTTTATTTTCAGTCACTTGTCCAGATTCTCTAATTGTTCTTGTTTACTAATCTGACAAAGTCATAGGAGACATTCTCTTATAATGTTTTCCTTTGTAATTTAAAGGAAGTGAGGGAAGCTTCAGACCACTTGGTTTAGATGATTGTACCATGAAAAAGTGAATATCTGAGGGTCTCCTTGGCCTTTTAATAATGAAACAAATGCAACCACATCACACTGATTTGTTTATCCCTTAAAAATATCTATTAAAATCAATGGACTTTTATTAGATGGACTAGTAGGAAATAATGCAGGATGTTGTTTCTGCCCAGCATGAAACTACACTAAGAAATCAAAGAAATTAAAATTGATAAACTCTTTTAAAGTGAACTCATCATGGAGTGCAAACATTATACTTATATTTTTCATTGCTTTAATTTCCCTTTATTTTGCAGGGAAGTTTCTATTCTGTATTGATACTTCTTTTCCCTTATCCAAGGTGGTGTTCCTTAATGCTGGATCCTCCAGCTCAAGTTGTCATAAAAATAAATTATTCACGAGATAGGATGATTGCCACAATCTCGCATTCCCATAATGACCTGTTAACATCTCCCTTAAAATGAATACTTTAAGAATCCAGGCAGTTAGCTAGTTAGTTAAAGAACTATAGTGAGGAACGCTTGCCAAAAATGTCTTCTTCCAATATGGTATTGCAGGCTTTGGAAAAGCTGCACAAATGCTCTTTTTGGTGCCATTCAGAAAGGTACAGGAGTATTTTCTTGCAGGTCTACTTCTCTGAATAGATTCTCTATATTGTTTCAAAAAAATTTAAGTTACAGTACATAATATTAACAATTACATGACTCAATTAAGTTTTGTTTATTTGATCAGATTTGTACAGCCACATCAGCTCAAAGCCAACTCTTGGTAGAGTATCATTAAACTAGTATTAGCACTAGTGGGAAACATGTTTCATAACCAAAACCAATAATGCACATCAAATAAGAACACCAGCTATGCCAGAACTTTCACTGAGCCAACTTAGCCTGGTCCAATTCAGGGTTTCTCCAGATAGCCATCAACTTCATCCTTCTCAGGTCCTTGAAAATGCACACACGTCACCTTTTCTATGTCTTTACTGTTGGATATTGATGACACTCATGAGATGCCATCATTTTTCAATGCTAGAGGGAATTCTGCAGAATTCCTTTTATAGCTTTTCCTTCAGAGCAGAAGCTGATCTGGAAATTAATCAATCCTGCTGCAGAAGATCTTATCAAGATCAACAGCATCATGGCAGGACATAAGACTTTTTGTATGCAGAAATGAATCTTTGGCACTGTGAACTGAACCAGGAAATGAACAGAGGTCAAAGGGAATATTTTAGAACTAAAGTATGCTTTGAATGGCTTTCTCTGGTCAGCAGGCTAACTTATAACCTGAAATTGGAAACTTGCACAGTTTTGCATACCAGGTAATACAGTGAAAGTTCTTGAAAGCTGACCAGTCCAACAATTGCCACATTATGGCACTCACTAACATGGATATTTTAAAATAAAAAATGCATTCAATGTTTATTATAAATAAAAATATTCATTGCTAGGACCCTTAGTTTGCTTCACCCAAAACAAAGAGACCACCCAATTTGCCAATGAAGGTTTACATTCTTTTGAGGCATCCCCTGCAAACAATACCAGTGTCAGCCCTGGAGCCATTTTCTTCTGGCATCTTCAGGTCTGCCACAGCGGAGGCTGGTCGAGCTGTGGGAACGGGAGGGGGGAGGTAGAGATAGCAAAGGGATTGTAACCAAAATAAAATTCTTTCCTCTGAGAACCAAGGACGTTCCCACCAGGTGCAAGAAGGCGGGATGTGAGGCCAGATAAACTTTGGACTGTGACCTGATTGGACCATGTGCTGGACTGCATGGGCAGGGGGAGGAAAAATGTACTTTTAACTAAGGGGAAACCCGAGGGGGCTTTAGAGTCAGGTTTCCCCAGATGTGCCAATATGACCTGCCTAATAAATCCAAGCTTTGAGGAGTATGCCAGTCTCGGAGTTTTGATTCTGTTGGGGGGGGGGGGGGTTACTTGGAACCCTGACAACCAGACTTAGTTTTACAACAACTTGCTGAGAAGTAAGCCCCATTGAGTTCAATATGACATTTTCTTTTGTATGTCTACATAAAAATGCATCTTCTGTCATGAAACTATACCTTAAATTCCACAGAATTTTCATTTATATATTTGAAAAACCTGTCTTCATAGAATGAAAAGCTCATATCCCAAAGAGAACCTTTAGATTTTGATTGTGTTTAAAAGCTTTGGATTTAAAAAAACCCAAATCTTTTGAAAGTGTGGCTGATTTTGAAATAAATGCCTTTAGGAACGTAAAGGTGAGAATGTTTTTTGGCAGACTTCCCTTGATTGACTAAGTTTCAGTGTAAGGAGAATGCCTGGTGTCAAATATTGTATGAAATTAAACGAAACATTTGTAAAGCACAAAATGGGATTTTCAAAACCATGGATTTACAAAGCCTTCCCAAATATAGTCATCGTACAGTTAAGCCTCACCATTTATTTAGACCTTTCTTGTGGGCCCCCATGAGTTTTTAAACATTATCTGATCAACATAACAGGATCAACCTCTTTTTCATTACCCATAAAATATGAATGAAAGGATCAAGCAAACGCCATCCAGGGCTCCTTCAAAGGAATCAATAAAATCAGTATACTTCTTCGTGTATATAGTGCTTGTTCCCTTTAAAAGAGCATTCATTTTAAAATGGAGAAAGGCAACAGAACATAGCCCTTGCAGAGAAATTGTCATGATTTCAGCTGTTCTTCAGTAATTGCACATTGGGAAGAGGAAGCAGCTGGCTGGAAAAAAAATGTAAGCTTCTATATAAATCTACCCAGATAAAGTCCTGCTATATGGCATTTCTGGGTTGTTGTTGTTTTAAACATCCATAGAACTTTGGTGAAATAGAATCCTGATGTTGAAATATCTTAAGCCATATTTATTTGCCTGTTCATTGTGTTTTAGGAAGTAAAGCTGATTGGCTTGAAAGGGGGGGGGGTTTCTCTGTAATTAGGTGAAACCTGTGCTACACCTCAACTCAGAAGCATTTCACAATTAATTCCAGTTTCGACTTTTATCAAGCTCCCAGATCAAGACTTGGCTTAAACTCTATAACTGTAGGTGCCTTAGCCAGACTGCTAGGTTTAAATCTCTCAAATACTCAACATAAAGAGCCAGTTTGGTCTAGTGGTTAAGGCAGGGCTGTCAAACTCACATCGTCATCATGTGACGTATCGGGACTTTTTTCCCCTTTGCTAAACTGGGCGTAGGGGTGGCCAGCATGTGATGCATCCAGCCCATGGGCTGCGAGTTTGACAGTCCTGGGTTAAGGCATCAAGCTAGAATGCAGGAGTCCATGAGTTCAAGTCCTACCTTAGCCATGAAAGCCAGCTGGGTGACTTTGGGTCAGTCGCTCTTTGTCAGTCCAACCTTCCTCATAGGATTGTTGTGGAGAAAATAAAAGGAAGGTGTGTTCACTGTCTTGAGTTATTTATAAAAATAATACAGGAGCAATAGCACTTAGACTTATACACCACTTTACAGCCCTCTCTAAGCAGTTTACGGAGCTAGCATATTGCCCCTAACAATCTGGGTCCTCATTTTACCCAACTGGGAAGGATGGAAGGCTGAGTCAACCTTGAGCCTGGTGAGATTCAAACAGCCAAATTACAGGCAGCCAGCAGTCAGCAGAAGTAGCCTGCAGTACTGCACTCTAACCACTGCGTCACCATGGCTCATGCAAGCAAAAAGCTTATTGTGGGATTAATTGTCCTCTGTCATCATGAGAGTGCATTTCTCTCTTAAACTCACGGTAGTTTAAACTCATTGCTCATTTTTCATACCTATGTCATTGTTCCACAGACAGACTGTGTCCTATGAGGTCCTTGGTGCTCTCTAAGCTTGGTTGTTTTCTTGCAGACGTTTCATTACCTAAATAAACAATATCTTCAGTACTAGAAGAGAGTGGGGTTTGCTTTCTTTTTGTATAGTCAGTGTTGGTAGGAGTGCTCTTAGTAGTTCTTTGATTAGGTTATTTACTATTAGCTTGCTTATCTGAGTTGGTTGTTCCTTGATTACGGTAGTTTACTTCTTGATTGTTGGTCCAGTATTAATCCTGGTGTCAGTCTCTGCTTATCTGGATGTTGATTGCTGGTCAGGAGGTGTTTTGAACTTTGTTTCCTTTTTGACTTTTTGATCATCTGTTTTGATTGGTATGTAGTATCTGTGACTCATTGTCTTGCTACTTGTTTCTTGGTTGTAAACAGCTCTGCTCCGAGAAATCTTTCCTGCTCAGATTTTATCTTCAATGAACTTATCTCAGTCAATTGTCCCTCAGATTTGAAATTGTCCCAGTAGAAAGCAAACAGGGAAATTTTGGATAGTGTAGAAATGAACAGCCCCTTCCTACTTACAAGTAGAACCTCCATCTCTGATAAGATTGGAAGGCTTTGGGAGATTTTCAAGAAGAGAGTGGACTGCCAGAATGGTATATGATCTCCTGCCATGGGTAGGGGGTTGGACTAGTAGACCTCCAAGGTCCCTTCCAATTCCATTTTTTTAATGTTCTATGGGCTTTCATATAGTACACTAACCCACTGTTACAGTTCTTTAATGTTCAATTTTGGTAAAGGGGTAAACAATGACTTTCAGACAAGGAAACTGACTTTTCTCTGTACAGTTCCTGCTTGGAGCTCCTGGAAGAAAAGTGGAATATATTAATATACAAATATAGTTACAATAGGATTGGTAATATGCACCCCTAAAACTAAATATCCTAACCAGCCTAATATTAACTAAATGTCAGTCTGTTTTCAAACATTTTCTGAAATCAACCAAGAAAGACTCATACAAGGCAGACTCCTTGCTTGGCAATAAAAAAGAGAAGTCCAATTGGATCAAAGGAAAAGAAGCAGAAGGACCCCAGTTTGGTTTAGCACTGATCACTGCTAGGATCCACTCAACCTAAAAAAATTATCCCTGATAAAACATAGCACAAATGAAATTAACCTGCACCCCACCCCATATTTCCATATTTAAAGCTTGGCATATTCATTTTCCTCTCTTTAAATCAAAGACTAGATTCTCATTTGGAAAAAGAAGATGCCCTCTGAAAGTCAATAGAGCTACACCATTTCAGCATTGGTCTTCAAAGCTTCAAAGTCTTAATTAACTTTGTGCATCATTCTTAACATGTAGCAGTCTCAGCTGAATTAATGCTCTTATCACCTGTGAGGTGGACAACCTATATTAGAGTAGACAATTATTCTTTGTCCATTCTTCTGCAGTCTTATAAAGCAATTGATTCCTCTCCCATTTCCTTACTTCGTTACAAGGCAACATTGGGGCTAATGTTTTGTTCCGAAGCCTTGTGATAAACAATAAATCATAATAGAGCTGGAAGAGACCTTGGAAGTCTTCTAGTCCAATCTTCTCCTCAAGCAGGAGACCCTATACCAGTTCAGACAAGTGACTGTCCAGTCTCTCCTTTTACACACACAGAGAGAGTTTTTATTAGTTTATAATATAATAAAATACAAAAATACGAAAGCGAATAGTAGGAAAAATAAGGGAGGGAAAGGAGAAGTGTAGAAAAGAAGGGAGAAAAGAAAAAATGGTATTGACTTCCAACTCCCTCTGGTGCAGTATAATAAAATGGTAACATCAAACCTCAACTCAGGAAGAAATCAGTATTACTTGAATTACCTGACACCCTTTTAGACTTCCTGAATGCAAATGTCAATCAGAAGTACCATTCAGTTTTCACTAAGTGCCATTATTTTGTGGAGGTATTTTTTTCACTGTGCACTAAGGTGAATCTTCTGATGCCTTTTGGATGAAATAAAGATGGAGACTCTACACAATCAAAACTATCAAGTGGAATGGAGATACATAGTGGTATGGGCAGCTGAGAGCTCACTATACAAATCAAGGGGGATGTATTTGTCTTGATCATGCCATGTATCCTAGATCTATATTTGTCTATTGAAAAAATTCTGTCCAAAATTGTTTGAGTGGGTGTGTTTGTGTGTGAAATCATTAGTCACAAATGGAAGGTATCTTGGAGATACTTAATCCAACCCTTGCCCAATTCAGAATGGATCACTAGAGCAATCACTATGCTTTGGACAACATTAAGGATGGACAAAATCCCAAAATAATCACCTCTGTCCTTTAGGCTGACATTCTAAAATTTGCTATGAAAATGCGGGTAACTCAGTTAGTCCCTCCTCCTCTTCCTCCTCATTGTTATTCTGCCCACATATCCCTGTTGATTAATGTTGCCTGACAGCAAATGGTTTTTACAGCAGCTGTAAACAACCTGGGAGTTGAACATAATAGCATCCTGGAGACATTTGTGCTCTATTCCCACCCCTATAATTTCACATTTAGTTGATCCCTAGGATAGAAAATGGAGAAATTGTCTTTAAGTTCCCAGATCAGGTACCAGAAGTTATCAGCTGCTTTATATTGGAGGATGTTAGCCTTGGAGAGAATAAAATGCTTTCCAACTGATAACCTGTTTGCACTACTTTTAAGTGTTAAAAAGAATCACCTGAACCTCATATGGTTTATTTAATCATAGCTAATTGAATAACTCAGTTGCTGGCTTGACACAACAGCACAGAAAATAAACCATAATGACTGGTTTCAGGCAATGCACTAAACCAAAATCAAACAAACCATTCCTGGGCTAATTAGTACAGAGCTATCTTTTAAGATACTGACAATGGAGACTGCCAGGAGTTTATCTGTTGGCTGTTTGTTGTACCGCTCAATCAGTCTCCTCTGTTCCATCTTACCCGGAGCAGGATGATAAAGAGTTAGTTATTTGGGAATAAAATAAATAATTATTTGGGAATAAAAATGCATGATTTGAAAACTTGGGGCATACAATGAATGAAATTGGGCTTACTACTTTGTCTGATGTTATTGTTCAAACATTTGCAAAAGGAATGATGATGCAATTCTTTAACCGTCTTTTAAGATCATCATGACCTGAATCTTTGGAAACACCTAACCAGTCTCCCAAATATCCCAAACTGGGAACTTCAGGGTGAACTTCCTTCCTTCGTTCCTTCCTTCCTTCCTTCCTTCCTTCCTTCCTTAGTTGCACACAGGTACACAGACCTCTAGTAAGATACAGCTTGCGTTCACTCCCCCAAAAAGCTGAAAATCCTGGTTAACAGAGCATGTATATCACCATCCTACCATAGTTACTGTGTTTAAAGCAACATTTGAATCATACCAGGTCAATTGGAATCCAAGTAAGCTACCAAGAGCCATGGTGGTTCAGTGGTTAGAATGTAGTACTATAGGCTAACTCACTGATCACTCCAGGAGTTCAATTCTGAGCAGCTCAAAGTTGACTCAGCCTTCCATCCTTCCGAGGTTGGTAAAATGAGGGCCCAGATTGTGGGGGGCAATATGCTGACTCTGTAAACAACTTAGAGAGGGCTGTAAAGCACTGTGAAGCGGTATATAAATCTAAGTGCTATTGCTATTTGGGGTTTGTCATCCATGATGGGCCTTGGTTGCAAAATATGTTTTATATAAATCTGAAATAATGGTCATATTTAGGTGTGGATGATAAGATGAGCCTCAAATCTCATCTAAAATGAATTTCCTTTCCCAGAAAGAAACAAGACTGTGGTACATGCATGAAAATTAATTAAATTTTGGGGTATTTCAAATATTACCCTAGAGAAGTAGAAATGCAGCTTTTGTAACAGTACCTTCACAAGTATCTTCACTGAAGATTTACTTTATTTGAAATGACTGCCTATAATAAACATTATGATGGTATGCTGGGTGGAAGATAGATTGATCATAGCAGATGTTGTCAATCAATTTGAGCAAACTACTGAAGAAACATTCCAAAATGAAAGTAATTTTGGTTGTTTCACCATCATAAATGCAAATACAGAAGAGGAAAAGTAGCTTTTTTATTACCTCCTCTTATAAACTTTAATTGTTTATGGCCTTCAGTTTTATAAAAAAAATCAATCAATTTTCAATAGGGTAAAAATGTCTTCAGGAAAGAATTCATAAGCCGCATGCTATATTTTTAAATGAAATGTTGAACAAGAATGAGTCCTTCCCTGCATAGCTTTACATTCATTTTGCTTTTGCAATTGAAGTGAACAAGATCTAAAGCTAACCCAAAAGTCTGACTATTCTTATATAAAATTGTGCTATTTTTTTGTTCAGATTTTTCTGCCTAGGTTATAAATTTGGGTAATGTTTATCTACTAATGTTTATCTATTAATATTATAACCTTAGTGCATCCATTATGCCTGCAATTTGGCAGTTCAAATCTCACCAGGCTCAAGGTTGACTCAGCCTTCCATCCTTCCAAAGTAGGTAAAACGAGGACCCAGATTGTTGGGGGCAATATGCTGACTCTGTAAACCGCTTAGACAGGGCTGGAAAGCACTGTGAAGTGTTTAAGTCTAAGTGCTATTGCTATTATTGGCCATTTCTAATTCAATTTAATAAAGTAGAATATGTTTAAAGGGGAACATTCTCAAGAACATAATATCTTAATGTAGTTTTAAGATGGCCAAGGATGTATGAGAATATGTTCTCTTTTATTTCACAATCAAAATTTCCCTGTGATCCTGTAAAATTGCAAAGGGAGGTAGTCCTTTTCATTCAACTTTTTAAAATTGTGGTGCTAATATGATAGCTATGGGAGATGGTTGCCCTTAGGAAATTGATGGAGGTTGAAGAGACTTGGTGTTTGACTGGAGAAATTTAAATCCAGTGATTTTTATTTTATTTTTTTGTCCAAAAATTTGATAGAGATTTCTAAGAGGCCAATTGTGCCCAGGTGTTTAATTATATGCTTAACATTAAATAAATTTTAAAAATTGAAGGAATTCCAAATCATATCTTAGCCCAAGTATACAGTGCAGCAATTCTGCAGCAATATTTTTTTAAAAAAATCTACTTTTAATTGCTTTTGCAGCAATTAAAAATCTACTTTGATTATAGGGAAATTGTATTGTACATGTTATCTGGTTTATAAGAATTTGCACAATTGCATGTGGATTAGCTTGATTGTTGCACAAATAACTGCTGTTATAGCCCCCTTTTCCATTGTGTAAATGTTCATTAGTTGGATAGAGTTTTGTACTGTGGGATGCTATGTAGCTTCCTATGCACAGAGAAACAGATTTTCTTAGCATAATGCATTTTGTATATGCATGTGTTCTGCATATATTACTGCACATGCATATTTCACTGAATAATAAGCTCTGAACAGGAACTGGATCTAGATGTGCACTTATTTTAGTGGACAAGTATTTTTTTTTTACTTGAATATTGATTCATACAGTGTATGCACCGTGGTGGCACAATGGTTAGAACTCAGTATTGCAGGCTGACTCTGCTCACTGCTGGGAGTTCAATCATGAATGGGTCAAGGTTGACTCAGCCTTCCATCCTTCTGAGGTCAGAAGGCTGAATGAGGGCCCAGATTGTTGGGGGCACTTGCTGACCCTTCAAACTGCTTAGAGAGGGCTGTAAAGCACTATGAAGTGCTATTATTATTGCTATATGCAATATTTTGGTCTTCATGGCTGAACTCTACTTCCAATGGCATGCATTGATTGATGCCTTGGTTATCCAGGATAGTCCCACCCATGTATAGTTAAATTTCTCCTTTAATTTTTTCATATGAACAGGTGTGTGTTTGTGTGTGTGCAGTGTGTCAGAAAGAACAATTTCTTGGGAGGAAAAAAATCTCTATTCATTAGCAAAATTAAACTGCAGGGAAATTTGTAGAAATATCCTAAAGAAATTTTAAAACAATTTCAGAATTAGACAGGCAACTGGTAAAAAAAGTTTTCTAGGGCTAAATAACTTTTAAGACAGATTTTGACTGTATGTGGAACAAAGACACATCTCAGCAAAATCACCACCTTCCTTATCTTAGCCCAGGAGGAAGAGCCATTGGAAGAACAGCCAGGAGCCACTGAGAGAATTGCTTTCCAAATTAATGAAATTATTCTTGGAATTATTGTAGGTAGCACAAGGGGAATTTGTACATGTGAATCAACATGATATCATCAGGCCAAATGTGATCCAACTGCTGGTATAGATTGACTGCTTCAATGGAAGACTTTGTATTGTACACTTCTCATAACCATAATGGATCCTCGTTGGATACACAATTTACTCAATATGGACTTCTATATATAACCTGAAAGGGAAAGGAGTATCTAATTTTATTCTGTGTTTGTTCAGGTGCTTGTAGATAGTACAAATGGCATTATCTGAAGTCTGATTACCAGACTGATTGTATCTTTTGCCAACTGCTGCTTGTAGTGAGTGGCATTGGGTAGAAATGCTTTGTTTGTTTTTCTTATTGTCCTGTAGAGCTTTTCATAGCCTTCCATACCACAAATGAATAACACAATCAAGCACAATATACAGTAACAATGTTCTATTTCCAGATTGCATTTTGGTATATCAGTTTTTGCTGAATGGGTTCTATAAATAAGATTTTCAAATCCCATGTATAGTTTAATTGTGTAGCAAATATATCATTGACTGTTGCAAGAATTGCATGCCTTGAAAGTATAGTCAGTTGTCTTGTCAGCTAGAGCAGGTAGGGGGTCAACAGTATTTTAAAGTCATTGATTTCAAAGGAACACATTATTATGTGTGCATGTGTGTGCATGATTTTATGTGTCCATGAATTTTTCTTTGCTGTTTACAGAAGTCCAACATTTAAAGTGACAGTCAATTATTTCTGAAAAGAAATTTCACAACATGGAATTTCTCAGAACGTCTCATTATTTTGAAAAATCAGGCTTTTGAAATTGCACAGTGGGTGATACACATCTGTGTTGAGTCAATATTTTAGACTGCAAACATAATCAGTTTGCCCAGGCTAAATAATGAAAAATATGGCATGCTGGGGAAGAACAAAGATGTTTTTACAGTAGATGAATCTTACTTTGTGGAACAAAGTATTGCTTCAGCACGTTGGACAGCACCCTTTTCAGGAATTGATCTGACATTTTATAATTTTGTAATTCACGGTATGAATATGTGTGCAACAATTGACAGTGCTACAAATCAAGTGTTATATAACTTCTATTCTACCCACCCTGTTGTTTAGGCTTTGTTTACTGACCAGAGATTGTTGACAGCAATCTCTTTCTAAATCCATTATTGACTATGAAATATATCATTTTCCACTTGAGTTGCTTCTGTTTGATGTTAGAGACTATTTTCTCTATCAACTAATCCATGTGGCTGTTCCACCCACATTTTTTTCTTTAAAAGAATAAGGTTGGTCCTTGAAACTTTTTATCACATTGTTGAACAATGTTTTCACATGTCACGATAAGAAAATGCTGTTTCAGCTCTAAAACTCTTTCATGGCTGCTACCAATATACTTTACAGCAGGTGTACCCATTCCTTTTGAGCTAGGTAAATACACTTAAAGTTTTAATCAATGTATTTATGAATTCAATTTAATACTTTAATGCATTTATACAAAAAACTCTGAGTGGTGAATAAACAATAACAGAGAATCAAATTAAAACAAAAAGCAACTAAAACTGTATTGAGACTTAAAAAAAAAACACAAAACATATTCTGTATGTAATCTGACATAATAGTTGTCAGATTACTTCCTGCCCTTCTGTTATCTACAGAGAGCAATGATCTTAGTTAGAAGAAACATTTCCATCTTGAGATTCAGAAGTTGCAAGGGGGATGTTTTTATAAACAGACTTCTATGTGCTAGATGTTGCAAGGTCAAATTCCTTTTGTCTTAAACTGTTCCATTCATCTGAAAGCTAACTTTCCCCACAATGCCACTATGCTATCAGTTTGCGTTTCTCAGTGTAGATGTCTTAGAACATTATGAGTTGGATTTCATACCAGGATTCTGTATTCCCATCCTCAACCCTCCTTCCAGGATAGAACACTTTTTGTTCCCTCTCACTTTTTTGAATTAATCAATATTATTGGTTGGTGTCTGTCTGGCCTTGGGAAGCAGCTGACATAATTGTTCCCTTTAGTCTGGTTCCTCCAATAGCAGTCTCAGGCCTTATATCATTGAATAGCCAATCTTTGCTAACACTAGCTAAATAATGCAATTTGAAAGGGAAGTTTGAGATGTTAACTAATTGGTGTTATCCACCCTGATTATCACCCTCCTTTAAGCTCAAAACTTGGGTAGTGCCAAATTCTTCATTCCTATTTAATTCATTGAGCTTTTCTATGCTCATAATTTATAGGTTGATCCTGCCAGCTTTGTCCAGTATATCATTAATGAAGATGGGCTACATATTGACACAGTAGTTTCAGGGTGATGCTATAAATGTCAAATATGGAAATACTCAAGAAGAATTATGAAGATTTAAAAGGGGAGTGAACAGAAATTGACAAGGCTAAGAATTACTTTCAAAGGTCTCAATAGGCAAAACACATGGAAGATGTCCGTCTTCTCATTTTATTTATTTATTTATTTATTTCTAAAATTTATATGCCGCCCAACTCCCGAAGGACTCTGGGCGGCTTACATCATATAAAAAATAAAAATAAAACATATAAAAACAATTTAAAAAACCATATCCATATTAAAATAAAGCATTCACACAACCATACATGGGCCAATCAGAACAACTATTGGCCCCAGGCCTGCCGGAAAAGCCAGGTCTTAATGGCTTTACGGAAAGCCAGTAAGGTGGGGATAGTACGGATCTCGGGGGGAAGTTAGTTCCACAGAGTCGGAGCGGCTACAGAGAAGGCCCTCCCCCGCAGTCCCGCCAGCCGGCACTGTCTGACCGACGGGACCTGAGGGAGGCCAACCCTGTGCGACCTCACTGGTCGATCGGAGGAATGTGGCATAAAGCGGGCACGCAG
>QLTV01001818.1:253510-263824 GCA_003457575.1 Thermophis baileyi
AGGATGGAGGAAAAACCTCCATCTCTGGCTCGCCAGAGATCATCCATCAGCGCGACCAAAGCAGTTTCCGTACTATAACCAGGCCTGAAACCCGATTGGAAAGGATCCAGATAATCCGTTTCATCCAATAGCCGTTGGAGTTGGAGCGCCACCACTTTCTCAACAACCTTCCCCACAAAGGGAAGGTTGGAGACTGGACGAAAGTTTTTTAAATCTGCTGGATCCAGGGATGGCTTCTTGAGGAGGGGCCTCACCACCGCAACCTTCAAAGGTTGTGGGACGGACCCCTCTCTCAAGGAGGCGTTGATTACAGCCTGGAGCCAGCCTCGTGTCACGTCCCTGCTGGCAGAGACCAGCCAGGAGGGACACGGGTCCAATAAACAAGTGGAGGAGCTCATCGCTCCAATAGCCTTGTCCACTTCCTCAGGAGTCACAGGCTCAAACTCCTCCCACAAAATTGGATTAAGAGTAGATTTTCCTACTCTTCTTTAACTTCAGAAATGCTTATGGTATGTTCACCAATTCACAGTGAAATGAAATTTCTCTTTTTCTTTTTATAGCCAATTCAAGATGTAATAACTATTAGTAGTATTGCATTGTTACCTTATTCATTTATGAATTATCGGCAATATTTTAAAATGATGCCTAGTTTTTAAAATAGATGTTTAACTTCTGTTTTGCTTTCAAGGAACATCCTTTCCCTTTTTAGATGAACTGGCATTATACAGGGAATAATATCCAGACAAATCCTACAAATATTATTTATATTGTAGATCTAATTCAATGAATCCAATTTATTTAGAATGCCAATAAATAACCATGAGGTTATTTGAATAGAATTGCTGAACCTGGATTATTCCCTTTGGATTTCCAGAGTGATTTAGGAAAAGCAATGTTTGCAAGAATGCCTAGAAATATCTGAATCATTTTACAAGGCATCCAACTCAATCTAAAGATCAAATCAAATCCTCTTTAGATCAAATCTGTGACCTACATATTTACAGTGCCCTGTACAAAAAACAAAACTCATTCATCCTGAGCTGGCTAAATTAATAAAGTTCTTTGTGAGATAATAAAATCGTATGGTTGTTTTAATTTCACGAGAAGAACGGGGACCAGTAGCAATGGTTCTAAGTTGCAGCCACTTAGATTTTGTTTAAATATAAAGAAAAACTTTCTGAGAGATTATTCCACTGGAACTTTTTAAGAAGTGTCAGAGCAACCATTTTTGGAGGATAATTGGTATTATTTTTTTTCTGCATAGTGCAAAGAATTGGGGTGGATGATCCTTCTGGTTCTTCCTAACTCTACAGTTCTATGATAAGATTTAGCCCAAAGGGGATTCATTTTGAAACTATGGGTTTTAATTATTTCTCAGAACAGAATTGAACTCTCATTGGCAGAAGGCAATAACCTCTGTTGCTCTTAGTATCTGCTTTACTATTCCTATTTATGCATGTCTTCTTAGGCAGAATCTCCTTCTACCTTATTTTTCATTTCCTTCCCATTTTTCCAGTTTCAAACTTCTTATTTTATCCACTTAATTCAGACTGGCCAGGTGAGTGTAGGAAAGAGGTATATTCTTAGTAAATGAGAAAAAGGGTTGAAGATGTCTAGGGCAGATTCACCTTTTCCTTCTCCTTCTCTTGTTATGTTTCTGCAGTTCTAAAAATAGCATATCATAAGATGTGAAAATTGTTCACAGTGCTGTTGCAGTGCTAATATTCCCTGGAAGAAAAGACCTTCTTTTGCTTGGCTTGAGATTTTTTTTTAAAGCATGGGGAGTAGGAGAACTCTGTTAAATTAAATTTGGGCAACAGATTCTTTCCATTAATATGAAGATGAGGGATATTTTCCTACACTCTCTATTTTGGATTTTTCATATGCATGCCTTTATTCCCCCCCCCATTCTTTACTGTACTTTGCAGTCACTAATTTAATCAACCTCTATCCACTTCTTCAGTACTTATCACAAGACTGCTTCACTTCAAAAGGAGTTTAAAAAGAGAAAGAAGATCATGGGTATCACATTGTTCAAGAATAGAATTTATTTAAGCCAAAATACTTACAAACTGATTTAAATACTAGTCAGGCTGAAAGTTACAGAGTGGCAGAATGAGAACAAGATTCCCATACATTTCCTTGGCACCATCTGGTAAAATGGGCTATAAAATTCACTGAAGGCAAGAACAAAACAATGTTGCGGACATAAGGGAATGCCCTACTGTGGCTCTGGATGATTGAGCTCTTTGTTGTGGGCATTCTGACTGGTGGTTGTTCTTCAAAATCTCACGAAAAACTGTCTTTGTGGCACCCATTGTGTGACTTTTAGGTCAAGGACAAGTAAAGTAATATATCAGTTTTGCCTCTGGCTTTTGTTGGGCAACTTAACAGAAGAGCCTGACAGCAGACAGAGACAGAAATTCACATTCTATAAGCATCACAGTAGACACCAACTTGCAACTGTTACTCACAGGAACCAAGGGGAAAAAGGATTACCTTGAAGGAGGTCAATAATTCGGATGAAGGGAACAAAACAGACAAAATGGTATGGGGGTCAACCTTTGAAATTACCCACAAGGCAGTCCAAATGCTTCAAAAGAAAGCACAGGTAGTCCTTGCTTCACAGTTTCCCTCTGTAGTGATCATTCAAAGTTATGACTGAACTTTCTGAAAAGGTAACTTTACAACTGGTCTCACATGCCATGACAGCATGTTGCACTCATGAATGGCATTTGCATGCTTCACAGCCGACTTCTAAAAAGCAGAATCAAGGGAGAAGCTGGCAGTAAAACCACCAAGTGCAGTCACATGATGTCTTGCTTAGTGACTGGTCTTTGAGATACTATGATGGTTGTCTCTTCAGTAGCTCTTCTCCCTATCTACCAAGGTCATTCCCCCAACCATTACATCCAGTTTGCATTAGTTCCATTCTTCAACAAAGTGAATTGTGTTGACTCCATCAACAAAATGCCTTGTGGAAGCAAACCATGGCTGCCTTGTCCTCCCTTAATATGTACAACCTCTCTATAGGGCTATGACTCCAGAAGGTAAAGTTCACCAGTAGCTTTAAACAATGCCATATAATTACAGTTATGTATGCCAACTTAACAATTTGAAAACATGCAAATGCAAGTAGAGAAATAGGTACCACTCTGGTGGGAAAGTTACACCATCCCATGCACCTTGATGTATAGTCATGCTGGCCAATGACCACGAAAATGTCTTTGGACAATGCTGGCTCCCTCAGCTAGCAACTGGTGATGAGTCAGACATGACTGAAGATGGGAAACCTTTACCTTTTTAAAATTATATATTAAAGTTTAATAGTGAGGAACAATAAAAGTAATTTTTGAAGTGACTTGGAAGATAAATCTCACTTTTGCAAACTAGTATCCTACCCAGGTATAATACAAAGTTAATTTTGAGATGCTGATATTTTATATGGTACAGCACCAATAGCCTGCTTTGCCACAGTCCCAGACCAGTATTTTAATACTGTGTGTTTATTTTTCATCTAGTTACGCTTGGCTTTTATGGCCCTTCTGAATTCCTTTGTCACCTGCTTTGTGATGATGTAATTTTGTAAGCAAATAAAATAAACTATACTGACAGAATGAAAACATACTTGTGGAATTTTATACCTTGACAAGGTATTCCCAAAGAGATAGAGGCAAATTTCATGCAATTGAATATATTTCTGTGTGACAAATTGATGTAAAATCACAAGAGTGAGTTACATGGTCAGCAAAAATGTACCCAAGTTAGTAAAATCTGCATTAACTTTAGTAGCAACAACAACCAGACAATACACAACATGGTTGAAGTTTGGCATTTCAGCATAAACGATTTGTAATGACATTCTCGGTGTGGCTCAAAGTAAAACTGCAACATCAGTTTTATTCAATAGCTTGGTTGACTCATCATGAAATGATGCATTTGCCTCCCTATTTTGAAGTAATCTACTTCTGTAAATTGAGTTTATATCCAAAATTTATCTACAAATGCAGACTTTGGGTTATATCCATACTCTGAGCAGCATGGTGAAATTCATGCTACTTAAGTCAGTTTATCTCAGCGGGCATCCTCTAAATCCTATTCATATGATATGCTTAGCAGGATCATTTGAAACAATGGCAACCTTATCATTTAGCTAGTTTTCATTTGGGTTCGATGTGTGAGAACATACCGGTACTTGTGTGTAATTTAAAGCATTCTGCAAATTTAATCTGTTGGTTTAGTTGGTGTTTCAGTGGATTACATGAATGCAGATAATAGGTTAATTCAGTACTTACATTAAACATGATATGTAGTTATACTGTATAACTGTAAATGTATAATGTGTGCTGCTCATTGATTCTTATAAAAAGTCTCTTTTTAGGTTTGTTTATTAAGGATCCAGAAAATGACAAACACTGTCATTAACTGCTACCATAGCAATTAAGGAAGTATAGAGATAAGAGTTTGAAGAACACATGCAAATTTTGACAATGCTTTTGTTTGATCTCCTATTATGATAACTTAGTTAAAATGGTGCATTATTTTACAGATTGAAGAAACTTGTCATGAATTACCAACCACTGGACATTGATCTTCATCTAAAAGCCATATTTTATGTTAACATTATGTGTAATTACATAGTATTGAATAAACCAGAGAGGTAAATAGCTAGGAATAGGAATAAATGCAGTCTTTTATGAATTGAGGAAAACAAATGAAATATGTTTGACTGACTGGGCCAAAGGGTTTTCAGATCTGATTTTGCAGGCAGTGAAGATACAGCATGTAGCTGGGTATGAACATTTTAAGAATTAAGTAATTCGCTTAAATAGAGTTCTGCTCCCAGAGTCATCTCTGTAAAAATAAAAATAAATAAGGTTTTTGTTTTAACCTTGGAATGCACTTAAACTGTTTGTATATTTGGGGTCAATCCTTGTTTCTATTGGCGTTCTTATGTCTGTCTTTGATTCTGGGCTAAATTGATTTTCACAGAGGGCTGTTTGGCCACTCTAATTCTCCTGGATAATTCCATTTCAGCTTGGAAAAAATAATATCAAATACAATCTCATAGAGCATGACCTCTCTATTCAATATTTGATTTCACTAAGGACTAAAGAAGTCAACCTGTAACTGAACCATCATGTTATTGATACCAGTCTCTCCAGTGGCACCAATGGCCCCCAAGCAGAATTTCCTCTGAAGTGATCGATCCCATTTTGCATCCTGGTATTGTAATATCTATGATGAGCTTTATGAAACATACACATGGAAAACAGAGTAAGAAATAAACTGTCTATGTCTGCATTTTTCTGTAGGTTTTTCTATCATTTTGAGTTGTTGATTCTCATTTCAATGAGGGTTTTAAAAATAAATGGCAAGTGGGAAGTGGGAGATGAAGGAACTTTAAACTTGAAGCCTGTCATTAATTATGATATAATTATTGTTTGTCGTGCAATCAGCCAGGTTTTCAGACTGGATTTGGCATTTTTATCCACCTATCAAGTCCTTCCCAAGGACCTGGGATAGACAGATTTTATGTTTGATGATGTTAATGATATCATTACAGGATGGAAGCTGTTGTAAATAAAGCTTCCTTTTGTAATTGACTGATGGTGAATTTGTCAATTCCGATGGTGTTCAAATGGTGCTACAGTTTCTGTGGGATTGCACCCAAAGCACCTATTACAATTGGTACTATCTTTGCTTGCTTTTGCCAGAGTCATTTTATTTCTATTGGCAGGTCTTAGTGATTTTGTTATCTTCTCCAGTTCTTTCTCTTCTGTTCTGCTGTCTCCAGGTATTGCCATGTCCACTATCCAGATTTTTTTTTTTTTTTTTTTTTTTTTTTTCTTATTTTTTAGTTTGGGGTGTTTTGGAAGGGGGTTAGTATTAATTATATAATACAGTAGGGATTGCAGAGGTGGGATTCAGCAGGTTCTGACCAGTTCTGGAGAACCGGTAGCGGAAATTTTGAGTAGTTCAGAGAACCGGTAAATACCACCTCGGACTGGCCCCGCCCCCATCTCTTCTCTGCCTCCAGAGTCCCAGCTGATAAGGAGGAAATGGGGATTTTGCAGTAACATTCCCCTGGAGTGGGGAGGGAATGGAGATTTTACAGTATCCTTCCCCTGCCACGCCCACCAAGCCACACCCACCAAGCCACACCACGCCCACCAAGCCATGCCCACAGAACCGGTAGTAAAAAAAATTTGGATTTCACCACTGTGTTAAGCTATTACAATTACCTTAATTATTTTGGTGCAACTGGCAAATATGATCTCTTTTGGAAATTCTTTCTTCATCTTTATTTTAAAATAAGGCAAAGAAAACATTGCAAGATGGAAGTAGTTGTGTCATAGATTGCTGCTTTGTGCCTGCTAGCATGCAATTAGCATGTGCATCTTTCTGAGCCCAACTTTCTATCACAAATTTTTAATAAGATGAAAATTAGACGGGCAGGGAAGTAGCCTAGATCACCATTTTAAATTTTCCAATGTCAAATGCATTCCTAGTGCAATCACTAAATGTGATCCCTATTTAAAGGTCAGCTTTGCTCATTCTTCTAAGGTCATTAAAGCATCCATTACATATCTGCTTAGCCTATTAGAAAGGTCAAATGTTGCAAGGAAGCATACCTTTCAGTTAGAAATGTAATTACACTTCCTGAAAATCACATTGCTTACATTTTTCTTGGTGTGGAGGGGGGTCCATTTCTCCACTTTTCTGATCTTCTCTTGGTGTCGGGTGAAATACAATGAAATTTTCATACAAATGTATCACAGACAAACTGACAAACCTTTACAGGTCATTCTTGACTTAAAACAGTTCATTTAGTGACCATTTAAAGTTACAGCAGCACCGAAAAAAAGTGACTTATGACCATTTTTTCACACTTATAACAATTGCAGCATCCCCATGGTCATGTGATTTACATTCAGATGCTTGACAACTGGCTCATATTTATGACAGTTGCAGTGTCCTGGGATCATGTGATCCCCTTTTGTGACCTTCTGATCAGCAAAGTCAATGGGAAAGCTAACTAGCTTAACAACTACAGTGGTTCACTTAACAACTGTGGCAAGCAAGGTTGTAAAATGGGGCAAAACTCACTTAACAAATCTCTCACTTAGCAACATAAATTTGGGGCTCAATTGTAGTCGTAAGTCAAGGACTACCTGTATATATCACCACCCTAAACAGGTGTTGAGGTCTCTTGTGCTGCCTTCAATGAAAGTAATGTAGCAGGGAGAGGCCCTCAGCCCTGGAAGCAAGCTGATGGAGCAAGAGGTGGGGAAAGGAGAGAAGAAAGGGTTCTGTCAAGTTTTTGGTGGGAAGACTTTTCAGGAGGGAGTGGGATGGAATCCTGAAAAGTGAGGGGGGGCATTTATCTCAGGCAAGGTCAGAAATTGAGGAGCTAGAATTTTTAGTTAGAATAGCCCTGGAGCTTCCACTGAGGGAAGAAGAGGCAGGGGAAGAAGAGAAGGGGGTTCTGTTTGAGGAAAGAGTGGGCTCGAATCCTGAAAAGGGAAAAGAGATGGCAGAGGCGAGCTGAGCCAGACGAGTGGGCAAGCCAGTGACCAGAGGGGGCGCCAGACGCAATGGAGGCAAACTGACCCAGGTGAGTGGGCGAACCAGTGACTAGAGGGGATGCCAGATGTGCCAGCAGATGGTGGAGGCGAGCTGACCCAGACGAGTGGATGGGCCGGTGACCAGAGGGGCACCAGACCCCCAGTGGACAGTGGAGATGTCCTGAGCTGGGTGAGTGGATGTGCCTGGCAAGAAATCAGAGCAAACTGACAACCAGAATGATGGACATTAAGACACCAGTGAAGGACTGTGTAATGGGGAACAGCCTGAGTACCCATAGAAAGGGGGTAGAGGAATCCGGACTCTAGTGGCCCTTTTGGGGGTGGCACTTCAGTAGGAAAATGACTGCACCATAAATAGAAGCGTCTGATGGACCTTCAGACAGAATTGAGTCCCTAATATATTTGCAATTGCAGGATTGTACAAACGGCTTTTTATTATTCTGAAATTCAACTGTTGGGATTTTGTCAGTCATTTTGCAACTGTTGAAAACAGCATTTCAAAGTCACGCTCTGTTCCCAGGAAAATGAATAATAGCAGTTATAACATTTTCAACAGTGATTTGGAGATGATTATTAAGAGCAGTGAATAAAATTACATCCAAATCTGTTTAAAAAGAAATGATCTGGATTTTATTATCAGACCAGACCAGAACAGAACTCTATGGTTTAAAGATGATTTTGCTAATGCCACAGTGCAATGCTTTGCAAGATTTTTTGGAGGTGAACTCTTCTCCTTCCAATAGCATATTTTGCTAATAACTTTTGTTTTAAAAAAAATGAAGATTCAGGTTAGAATTCCAGTGAATTAAGGTTTGCAATTTAAGGTAAGTGCTTAACAAAACAAAACAGCTGAGAACACAGTATAAAGTACCTCCTTTTCTCCTTAAGATAATGGTGTCACCAATGTGCTGTTAATGAATCCAATATATTTATTGTCACGGCTCCCAGCCCAGATGGTTTCCCACGGTGGCTTAAAACAATTACATTCATTTCAAAGTTCAAATATCATACAAATGCATAGGCATGTCTAAAGGGACAATTTCTCCAACCTCTTGAAAATGAATGGCATATTCCAGATCCTGAAGTTTTACTTTTAAAGTGACAATAAAGAAATTCCAGGTGAACTCAAGACAAAAATGCCAGCTCACAGAACCTTCTTTTCACCCACAAGTTTGGATGGAATTTAAAAATTTATATCTCTGGTTCAAATTCTCTTTTATTAGTGTTAAGGCAAGTGGCACAGAGGTAATCCAGCTGGTCTTGGGAGTTGACTCAAAACAATTCTGGGGCAAAAAGAACAACAGATAACCAAAATGTAGAGAGAAAGTAGGCCAGTATAGTGAATTCCACAGTTATAGAATGTGCAATGGTTTGTAAAAAGTGAAAACCAAGAGATAAAATAAGGCTTTATGGAGGAAATGGATCTGAGAAGAGATTCAACAGAAAAGAGGACCATCATGACAAAGATTACGATTTGAAGTGTAAGCAACAAAAGTAGAAGTTGTTTAAGGGGATAAAATTGTTTGCAAAGGAGTGCAAGACTGGATAAAACACTGATGAATTAATAAGGATGGCAACATTCAATCTGTTGCAGCTTCTAAGCATCATAAACAACAAATAAATTGCTTTTATAGTTCTTGGTAAGAAGTTTGGAGAGGACTAAGTACCTGGGTGATACAAAAGGAACAGCCTCTGTTTGCTTTTTCACAGTAAACAGATAGGTCTCCAAAGTGCCATTGTCATTAAGTGTTGGCACTTTTAGAAGCTAACTTTCATAACACTCGGAGTACAACAAACTCAGATAGTGCTCATCACAGTGGAAGATGGATTCTTCCATTTAAGTGTATAGTGGTGACCTGCCTTACCCTGGAAAACCTAAAATTTATTGAAGATTTACTTTATAAATCAACAAATAAGGGCAAAGGCTGAATCCTTTTCATTTTCCCCCAAATCTTTATTTTGCCAATTACTTGTTTTGCTTGATTCCTTTGTTTACAAATTGGTAGAAAATGTATGCACAAATATAAGCACTCATGTGTCTGCATACTTCTTCCAGTGTACATATTTTAATATTTTTTTCTCAAGATATTCATTTTATACCCCTTGGTTTTCCATGTCAATATACAATTGTAAGTATGTTTTTCTCAAACGTGCATTTTTATGAACCCATTTCCTTCTGATTGAATATTGTGTTAGAAAATTTAGAAACATATGGATTTCTACATATAAGAATGTTTTGTATTCTTTATCTGATATAAATTCTGCTTAACATAAAAATTTCATACAGTACATTTATTGTTCATTTTAATGGAAAAACATGCAGTATGCAGTCAATACACTTATTTTTTTTCCCATTCAGAGAAAACCAGAAGTGCTCAATTTTTGTTGACCACACCAAGTTTTGTGCAATGTGTTAAGGACTGCACTCTAGAAGTGAGTGAAGAAAATACAATACCTCTACAAGGTATTCCCCTATTCAGTCTACTTTATTCAGCCCGACATCCCTATTTTCCTATAAAACATCTTGGTCTTGTTCGTATTTTCACATATTGGAGATTTTTCATTCATTTTATTTTAGTGAGAGAGATTGACATATATTCAGCTCTGAGCCTCATACAGGCAGTCCTGAACTCACAACCACAACTGAGCTTGAAATCTTGGTTTTAAGTCATTGAAGTCATAAATAATATGCAGCCACACTACATATCAGACATTAACACAATTG
>QLTV01001818.1:266746-278878 GCA_003457575.1 Thermophis baileyi
CTTAGAACTAAGGAGAAATTTCCTGACAGTTAGAACAATTCATCAGTGGAACAGCTTGCCTCCAGAAGTTGTGAATGCTCCAACACTGGAAGTTTTTAAGAAGATGTTGGATAACCATTTGTCTGAAGTGGTGTAGGGTTTCCTGCCTAAGCAGGGGGTTGGACTAGAAGACATCCAAGGTCCCTTCCAACTCTGTTATTCTATATCTATATTCTATATTAATATAGAGCCTTGTGCTGGTTAGATGGATTCTGGCATCCATCAAATATTAATGGGATGAATCAAATTGTCTCTTTTTAAATCTCATGTCCCAACACAGAGAAAATGCAGCCTTTTTAGCTCAAAAGCAGAGAATTCAATCGTCCATCCATCTGTTCATGCATGATGATGACATTATCCATTCAGTCATGTCCAACTCTTGGTGATTCTATGGGCCCGATCTCTTCACTACTGATCTTGCACTATTTCTTTGAGGGTTTTCTATGCTGTGGCTGGTGTCAGCTTTGATGGTATCTAGCCATCGTGTTTCCTTTTACTGCTAACTTTTCTGAACATAATAGCTTTCTCCAGTGAACTCCCCTACATGACATGGCCAAAGTAAGTGAGATACAGTTTTGTGATTTTTGCCTTCCAGTTAGATGTCTCATGTCTGTTCTCACAATGGCCAACCAACATCACATAGGAGTCCAGTAGTTTCCCCGCAGATGGCTTTCAAAGGGAATCCCACTGCCATCAAGGCAAAAGAGACTTGGGTCAATTCATAGAAGTTATGAATCACTACCATCAAGGCTGATGGCCAGTGATTCATAACTTCCATGAATTGACTCAAGTCTCTTTTGAAGCCAACTAAGTTAATGTATTCTAAACAGGAAAAAAAAGAGACCCTGTCTGTTTTATTTTGGCGCATTGGCACATTTAGAGATTATTTTTCTAACGAATCAAAAAAATAATAATGGCAGGGTGGAACTATATAGATTATCAACATACCTTAATTACTGCCATGCTGAAATTTTCTTTGCACATTTTCTTTCTTTCTAAAAGAGACTTCTTTCTTTTTGCTATATTTCATTAGGTAGCAGCATCTAGATGACCCTGGAAATCTAAGCAGAGATGGACCGGCTGGAATTTGAATGAGTAACCAGGAAATCTCAGTTATATACTAGACTGGCAAGTTCCTTCTTAGGCCTTGGGCCAGTCACTCTGAACCCTAGGAAGGCAATGGCAGCAAACTAGTTTCAAAATTTTGTCAAGAAAACTGCAAGGAGTAGTCCAGGCAGGCAGTTGCCAGGAGCCAACACTGACACAAAGAAACAAACCAATCATTAGTATATTGTACGTAAAAATAAACATATAAAGAAAGAACAATCTCCTGCCTCCCAACCAGATGAAAAGAATTGGAAAGCTGAAAAAGAAAGAAAGAAAGAAAGAAAGAAAGAAAGAAAGAAAGAAAGAAAGAAAGAAAGAAAGAAAGAAAGAAAGAAGAAAGAAAGATGGATAGATGGATAGATGGAAGAATGGATAGATGGAGGAAGGATGGATGGATAAATGAATGGATGGATAGATGTATGAAAAAATGGATGGATAAATGGATAGATAGATAGATAGATAGATAGATAGATAGATAGATAGATAGATAGATAGATAGATAGATAGATGATAGATGATAGATGATAGATTGATAGATAGATAGAAAGAGAGATAGATAGAGAGAGGATAGATGGATGGATGGATGAATAAAAGGATGGATAGATGGATAGATAGATAGATAGATAGATAGATAGATAGATAGATAGATAGATAGATAGATAGATAGATAGATAGATAGATAGATAGATAGATAGATAATATAAATGTATAGGTAGTCTTCCAGAGAGCAATGTCATTTTAAAAAGTAATATTCAATTTTAAAAATTAATATTTGATTTTTCCAAGTATCTAGGCAAATGCAATCTATTAGGAATTATCTTGGTATTTCTTGGTATAAGAAAGGTGACATAATGTGAGTAAACCTTTAAAGGTTCTTTGATGTATTCATTTTACAGATAATGTTACTTTGCATGTACTTAAATACCAGCGATCCAAAGAAAGCAGAATTTTATTTTTTCAAGGTTTTTCTCTCTTTTTTGCAGGGGGGGGAGCCTTTGGTAAATGTGGCAATTAGCCAAAAAAAAAAATGGACTAAAATTGTTATATTGCACCATTTTATATGCCCTGGGGGAAATGCACAGAATTAATGACTGTGCAATGTTTTAAAAGCATTCAATCAACGTGAAAAATGGAATGGAGATAATGAAGGGAGATGGTAATCTATATTGATGTCATTACATCAAAATCAGTGTAGTGCTTATTTAATTGTTGAATGTGACAAGATATTCTCACACATCACTTAACTCTCTTATAAATAAAAACCAGAACACTCTCCCTTGAGTGTTTCACCCTTTTCCTCTTTTATTTGTTTGCCATTGAAAGAAATTTCAGATTCCAAATCAGCCTCAGCAAATTTCCAGAACTGGAATGAATCTCAACAAATTAAATACAAATGAATAGGAAAAATGCAGGATTGTTTTTCTTTTTTTCGACAGGGCAGTACCCATAACATATTGACACAATTTGCATGCTTTCCCCTGCTTTATATAACTGGTAACATAAATTACTCAAAAACCTGTTTTATAAATGCAAATTGCTTTCCTTTTATTCTCAGCCATGCAAATTTCTCTAATGTAGACTTCTAAAATGCATGTTTATTTGATGCGTATTCTCATTCTAAATATTACCCCAACTCTTTGTATTCAATTTTCAGCTGTTTTTCAATCCCTTTTCTTTTTTCTTTTCCAGTTTTTTTTTTTTTTGTTGTTGTTTTTTGAATTATAGGAAAATGAATGTTAACTGAGTTTGGTTGCTTTTAGGATTCTCATTACTAGGAACTTCAGGGTGAGGGAAATTTCTTTCCTTCCTTCCTTCCTTCCTTCCTTCCTTCCTTCCTTCCTTCCTTCCTTCCTTCCTTCCTTCCTTCCTTCATCAATTTTCTAGTCAATAATTATACCACTTTATTAATAGCAATAGCAATAGCAATAGCAGTAGCAATAGCACTTAGTCTTATATACCGCTTCACAGTGCTTTACAGCCCTCTCTAAGCGGTTTACAGAGTCAGCATATTGCCCCCAACAATCTGGGTCCTCATTTTACCCACCTCGGAAGGATGGAAGGCTGAGTCAACCTTGAGCCTGGTGAGATTTGAACTGCCAAATTGCAGGCAGCTGGCAGTCAGCAGAAGTAGCCTGCAGTACTGCACTCTAACCACTGCGCCACCAAGACTCATAAGTATTAATAAACCTAGTAAGAATTTTACAGGATTTTTTCCCCTCCATTTGACCATTGTGGGTGCAGAACTGTGGACTAGATAAACCTCACCATAGCTTTGCAGTTGATCTAATGCAACAAGCGGGTTTCTTTTTCCAATCCAGACTTCGGCACCCTATTACTCATGGTGATGAAAATGAATTTAAAGTGATGGAATATAGAGGAATATGATGTATTCAGTTTGATTATATGTACCGAGGCTTCATTTCAGGATGGAATAAGAGCTAATGGATTATTAATCATACTGTCATTTTCTGTCCAACCACTATTTAATTATCTAGCCCTTATGCTGTTAACTGATTGCAGCAGAGCAAAATGTAAATCAATCAATATATGTGGTCAATTCCTTCCTTCCATAATTCTTTGCAAAATGTGCAATCCTAGTCAAAGAAAATAATGAAAAGATTTGGAAGATTACTCAAGTGTAGCAAACTTGGAAAGCATTCACTGCTGTGGTTAGGGACAGTTAAAGTATATATAATGTAACCATATAGAGGTGGACGTATCTATCCTGCTCAAGTTCTGAATGCCCAGGTTTTTAAATTTGCACTTTCAGGTCACTAAACAGGCATTTCTTCACACAAAAATAAAAAAAGATTTATTTGAATTCCTTATGCTTCAACAGTTTTGCACAATGGTTTCTGAGGTCATCTAGGACCTCTCTTACTAATATAAACTTCCTTTCTCAAAAGCATGCATACTTTTCATCTTTTCAAAGATACTTTCATGGCACAAGGAAGAAATGGGTGGCACCCTAAAGAATAACACAAAAAATTTGACAGATGCTTTCAGTGCACCCAATTTCCTTTCAGCAATCACAAAGACTTATGCCAAAAGAAATGCCTTGGTCTTTAAGGTTTCCCTAAGTTTCTGTTTATTGACTAATTTATACAAGTATTTCCATCTTGATGCTCTATGGATTCTAGGTGGCTTCCAATCATAAAATAAATAAATAAAACAATAGATAAAAACAACTGCTTCGTTCCACTACCCTTCATCCTGTTGTAATATCTACATGGGGTTCTCCTCACAAAAATACTGAGAAAGAGCAGTTTTTAACATTGTTCTAAAATTATATAGCCAGGCTTACTTTCAGAAGCAATTGTTCCAGAGTGAAGGTATTGGAACCAAGAAGACCAATCTCTGGGCCCCTGTTTCCTGAACCCCCAGAGAGGTGGGTTTTGAGAGGCAAAATTCCCTCTCAACATTCCCTCTCAAGATGTAAAAATGGCAGTAAGAATAAAAATGCATTTTAAAAACACAATTTCACAATCTAAGCATGTGCAGAAACACACACAAGCACATATTCAGGTGTCTGAGGCTCTACAACCCACCATCAAAGTTCTTCCAGAAAAGTTTTCAGAAGGCCATGAGAATTGGGGCCATCTGCACCTTAGGGGAACACTGAGCATGCCCACCACACCTTCTACATGAAGATCAAGATCAGATGGGAAGAGTGGTCTCTTAGGTACCCAGTTTGTGGATCATAAGAATTTAAAGATAGTGATCACCACTGTAGTGACTTTGCCCTCAAAGGCACACTGGCAACCATTGTATCCCTGCAGCACTGATGATGAAATCAGGAATCATTTGTGGATACCCATACATGCATTCAATAATAGGACAATAGTAGTAAAACCTCTGAGATTAAATTCAAAGGTACTTCAATCACAAATGTGATCATCAATGTAGAGCCAATCACTGAATCAGGTGCTTTCAAATCAATACAACAATGCCAATCACTTTTGTGATTCCTCTTTGGAGAAAGGTTGGCACTTTGGTCAAGTATAACAGTGAAGAGGCCAATTATTTTCTGTGCTGAAAATTTATTCTGCCTTTTTTTAAAAAATCCTTTAATGTAATGGAATCTCAGTGAAATTGTCAAGAGTGGGGTTCTTGTGCAACTTATTTATAGATTTGGCATGAAAGGAATGTAAATGCACTCTTCTTCATTACACATTCATACTCACCATTGCTTTGCAACTTCCCTGGCATCCTCTCCTTCAATGAGATGATAAAATAAGATAACAGGAAGAAACTTCTTAAGACTTATTTGATCATGAATTGGGGCATCCAAGGAAGTTGTGAGAGATGAAGAAGAAGAAGAAGAAACAAAAAACGCCTTTCCAGCCAAAAGCACTGGAAAAATTATAAAACAATATTGTAAAACTCCCCGAATGTCAGGCACAAAGAATCAGGACCATAAAGTTGCAGAAAAGATTTATTCAAGTCTATACATACAGTAGATAAGGGTCAACGGAATTCAGGAGGGGTTGGACTTGGACCATTTGGGAATGTAATGTCTGTAACGATTCTAAGCTGATGATGCACTTAACTCTGCTCCCACCAGCTCTGCCTGCTTTTCTCCTATACTGAGGGTGAATTTAAAAAAAAAAAGGCAGAGAAAGAAAACTTTCAGATAATTGGACAATAGAGTTTGGTGCCTTATTGGTCAGTCCTCCTAATTCAACTCTTGCTTTCACTGCAATTTCATATTTACTTGTGGAATCACATTTAGTCAGGGTATTAACCACAGAAAAGGAAGACACCTCCCATCCCACAAATCACCTTGTGTAGTGTCGCTATCAAATTCAAATTTAATAGAGCCTCAAAAAAGGGAATGTCATGAGATACATATAGCTGATATAAAGAATGACCCCAACATTATAGAAAATTCAACAAAAGTTGAAGTTGCTCCATGAATTATTATTTTTAGAACAAAATTTATCGTTCTTATGCCTTGCCTATTTTGCATTCTGAAATAGAACCTTGAAAAGCAACTTGGGGTAACCCTGAATTAAATAAGTTGCAGAAACTTTTATCAAGTCTAGCAGTTCCCATCTGCCCCACTTTAATAAGGGTTTTGCCACTCTTCTGAGGTTAAATGTTTGCTACAGTGATGCATTAATAACTCAAAATGTTTAATTATATCAATGCCCCATTTAATTAAACCCAACATGATAAACTGTCAGCATTCCCATTATGAACCCCTATTTTGATTGGCTTATAATGCAGTGATAAAAATTCATTTCATGCTCCAGAATGACATACAAGGTCTCCACTTGTGAGTGACTATGGTTATTACTGTTATATATAAACAGCTGTATCATGTGGCATTTACAAACAATATGTGGTTTAAAGGACAAAAATATTAAATATAGCCCATCTTTATATTTGGAAAGGGCAAATCTTTCAAATGGTTTTCATGGAATTGCTTTCTTCCTTGCTTGTTTTCATCCAAAGCAGGAGATAATAGATTAGATAGATGATAGATAGATGATAGATAGATAGATAGATAGATAGATAGATAGATAGATAGATAGATAGATAGATAGATAGATAGATAGATAGATAGATAGATAGATAGATAGATAGATAGATAGATAGAGATAGATAGATAGAGATAGATAGATAGATAGATAGATAGATAGATAGATAGATAGATAGATAGATAGATAGATAGATAGATAGATAGATAGATGATAGATAGATAGATAGATAGATAGATAGATAGATAGATAGATAGATAGATAGATAGATAGATAGATAGATAGATAGAAAGATAGGGAGAGNTAGATAG
This sequence comes from Thermophis baileyi, assembly GCA_003457575.1. Classification (NCBI taxonomy): domain Eukaryota; kingdom Metazoa; phylum Chordata; class Lepidosauria; order Squamata; family Dipsadidae; genus Thermophis; species Thermophis baileyi. Next base: position 273,687 of record QLTV01001818.1, read on the forward strand.
ATAGATTAGATAGGTGGATGGATGGATGGATGGATGGATGGATGGATGGATGGATGGATGGATGGATGGATGGATGGATGGATGATAGGAATGTGCTTGTTGAAACTAGCAATTATACAGAAAATACTCATTTGCTGTCTCAACATGAGACAGTTCAGTCCAAAGTTTCAACTGAAAATATTAAAGTAACACTGGATTTCTTATTACTTTACTTAATGGTCACTACCATTGCGAGTTAACGGCTTAATTTAGGATCCTTGAGAGATATAACCTTTTCTACCCACAATTGTTCAGTGTGGTTATTGTCCCCAATACTACCTGTGAAAAGGTCAGTACAAGCATACACAAATATTTCACTGTTTTGCCCCTGCTATGATAAAATTGCATACATTAGTGTAGTTTCTTTTGGGAAAAATGCCACAGGAAATGGAACATGATTCCATTTGCTGTTTTAATAGTCCTCGAAGATCTGGTCAAGAATGCCCAATGTCACATTTAGTGATTCTTTGCCTGTCTTTGTTTTATCAGTATATTCTCTAATTGGCAAGTTCCCTTTCAACAGTTAAAAATATACATTTTTTTTTTAAAAAAAGTTGAGTTTAAAAAGCAAGTGTGAAGCTAATTAAGTAGTAAAGATTAAGTGCCTAATACATGAAGAAGACATTAACTTGATATCTAAAGACACACAGTGACATTATATGCAAGACTTTTTTCCAACCGACACTCATCGTATTGTTGGAGTAAATGACATTTGGAGAAGAAACAGTAAAAATTATTTTAATTGGGTAAAAACATACCAAAAATATCCTGACCTGCTTAAATCTATTTGCCTTATTGTATTTTATATATGCTAGATGAATTACATAATTCAAGGTTATCATTAGCATTAATCTGTACAGATGTTTCTGCACCATTAATTCATTGGCTTGACACGCAATCAGAAAAAGTGACCCAGCTGAAGATAATATAGAAACAGACCAGTGGAAATCCATGTTTCAATTCGAAACATCTCTACCTTGGTTACCTTTTCTGATATAAGGTTATTTTAACCAATTTTTGTATACCTTTCTCCAGAACTTCAAAGAAGATTATTTTTCCTTTCTTGCCCATCTTCATTGGTTCAAATTTAGCAGGTAATTTTCTAACTCATATTTTATTCCACTGCCTCATTGTAGCAGTTCAAAATCATCTAGACTGCTGATTAATTGCCTGATCACTTGTAGAACCTATGGGTTCTATGTCCCACTTATGTGCAATTATTGTAAGTTGAATTGCAAAGTTAACTCAAAAGTGCAAAAGCTCTCTGGAATCATTTCTACCCAAATTTAATCATTGTAAAAACAAATAAAATAAACCTAAAATTAAATTAAATATTGGGAAATCTAGCTATAAAAATTAGCTTGGGGGGGAAAACAATTTTTTAAACAAGTGAGAGCCCACAAGATGTGGCTCCATGTCTTTTGCAGTAAACCTTTCTCTGCAAGCAGTGACACATATTTTTTTTTACAAGGGAAAAGAATATTTATTGCTACATGTGCTGATATTGCTTTCAGACAAGAGGAAAAAGGACAATGCTAGATAAATCATATTGTTTTATGATAATATAGAGAGAGTGGGAAAGGCATATACATCCCTTAAGAAGGGATGACATTTACTAAAACTAGCACTTTTGTTTTTCCTAAGAGGAACATTACGCTAGAATCAACCTTGGCAGAAACTATCTTCATAGCTATATCTGCATGGTGTTAAATGTCAAGCATTGTCAGACTCCAAAAACAATCAAGTATCTTCTACGAAATTTCCTTTATTGTTCCTTACCTATGGACAGAAATCTTGCCAAACCAAAACAAGCTACTTGCATCTTTAAAGATATCATGTGACAATGTCTAAGGAGGAACTGTGAATTTAACAGATTAACAGAGTTGGAAGGGACCTTGCAGGCCATCTAGTCCAACCCCCTGCCCAAGCAGGAGACCCTAACATCTGCCTTTACCTAGGATTGAACTCACAACCTCCTGATTGTGAGGCAAGAGCTCCACCTCTAGACCAGCTAATGAATTGATTCTCTTCCTCCCAACAACACTATCTGAATGTTGTTATCTCCTACTCCTCTTGAATGTATTCCCTCCCTCCTGGAAATCCAGACTACATTCCACCACAAGTATCTTTGATTATCAGAACAGTCAATTAGTATCCCTCTGTAAACTAAATCTACCCTCCAAAGGAATAATGTAGTTCCCTACTTAATTACCAAAGCATCTCATGTGATCTGCAATTGTAGAAGATGAGCAGACAGAGTTGGGGACAAAGATAAGTGAGTCATCAGATTAGAATCATTATGTTCCCATAAACAATCTAAGTCTAACCCCTCTTGAATTTCACTGACTCTTACCTGACATTAATTTAGTACTGAACCTTAGTTAACTAGACACCTTGTTTATAGGCTTGAGCAATTCAACTTCTTAACTGCAACTTAATGTATGGTCCCAATCCTTTGTGCTTAACAGAAATCCTGGATAAGCTATACATTAAATCAAATGTGGCAATGTCCTGCAGAAAATATGGTTTCTGCTACTGTAAACACATTGCCCCTTCCCCTTTGTTGTTTAAATAAATACTTGATTTTAGTGTCATATTCTAGCAATAGCAATAGCACTTAGACTTATATACCGCTTCATAGTACTTTACAGCCCTCTCTAAGCGGTTCACAGAGTCAGCATATTGCCCCCAACAATCTGGGTCCTCATTTTACCCACCTCGGAAGGATGGAAGGCTGAGTCAACCTTGAGCCTGGTGAGATTTGAACCGCCGAACTGCAGCTAGCAGTCAGCTGAAGTAGCCTGCAGTGCTGCACTCTAACCACTGCGCCACCTCGGCTCTTCTATCATGATCCCCAAATTTGCAACAATATTTCCCCTATCTTTCCAATATTTTTCCATTCCTTTTTGCCTCTGGGAATCTGCATGTGTTTTGAAGAATACCTAGAAAAATGCATACATTAAGAAATCCTTTCTTTTCACCTCAGTCTAAGACATAGTTTTCATTTGTGGCCTACATTAGGAGCAAAGGAAGTGACATTTTTAAAGTGAGAAAGGTCAGACTTGTCAACTTAAAATAATTGGGTACTTCCCCCCACAGCCTTGTTTTAAAGGTCTTCAGACTAGTCTGAGAAATTTCGTGGTGCTTGTCTTCTGTGGAAACACATCTTCAAGGGATTACGAGCAGTGTTCAATAGTTTTCTTTTGATATCTGCTAGGTACATCCTTATCTGTCTGAAATAGTCTAAGTAATCTAATCCCTTACCATTATTTTCAAAGGCAAGGGACGTAATAATAATAGAGAGCAGATGGGAGCTCTAGTTGTTTCACTGAGAAGAGATGCCATTATCAACCATCAAATATCTTAATAGCTTCTTAAGTGAGGATGCAGTATTACAGTCCATCCTGGATTGATTCCAAAACCTGCCAGGGACTTTTAATCGTAATACAAATTATGGCACAAGAGAAATGGAAAGGAGAAACTACATATATACTCTCACCCAAATTGTCTCAGTTTCTTTCTAAAGGCAACTGGTTTGCTTTGTTTTTCCTTGAAGATACTTCACTTATCATCCAAGAAGCTTTACTGGTTCTTTAAAAAACCAAAACAAAGTCCAGTTGCCTTTTGAAAAAGCACCTTTGAGACAACCATGACCTGGATGACTGAGAATCTCCATAGACATCTCACCCAAATTCAAGTGTTGTGTTCACTTGAATAACTTCCACCTCTTGCTGATCTTGAGATTGGACTTTTTCAGGGTAAATAAAGCAATATAATTTTTCAGAGCACCTCTAATTTCCAAGTCATTATTAAGTCATCATTTTTACCCTCACTTTTAATAGCATCGCCTTCTTCCAATTGTCCTCATGGCTGCATTTTTCCCTGGAGAGTCATTTCAAGAGTATTAACCTTACGCATTAAAAGACATAAGCTATATTAATATGTACCTTCATTCTGGCAGTCAAATATGATAATATTTCTAAACTCTGTCCATTTAAAAAAAATAGGTACAAGTTTTAAATCTTGATAAGATTTTGATATTATCAAAATGATAATAAATAAGCTTTCAAACGTGTGATGACTTTGTGTTTGCTTCCAGTCAATCACACAGAGCCATTGTTGAGTGAAAACTTCAATCTACTTGATAGAATAACAGTTTAACCATGAATTTTATGTGTTATCTCCATTTTTGCTTAAATACCATCACAATATCTGCATGGATAGCTTGTGGAGCTCTACTTCATTTCTTAATAGGAAAATTAGCCTGTATATATATAAATGACTTTTTTTTATCCAAGCAAGAGAAAAACATTGAAACATTGAAAGTTTAACTATAACTCATGACTACAGTTTGGAGGAGTAGCAGTGAATCGTTATTTAGTGGTAAAAAAATGGGTATTTAGGCTAAACCAAACCAAAAGATGAGATAAAAAGATGTGACTGCCCAATGTTTCTTCATATTTTTTTTAATCATTCCATGCTCATACAAACAATCCCCCTTTCAACTTAGAAGTCACACAATCCTGTTTGGACTAAGGAAGATTTTTATTTCTTTTTAATTTTTTTTAAAATGGAAGATTATTCAACTGTTTTGGTTAAAAGGAAGATGTTTCTGTCCTGCATTGAGTAAAAGGGAATATAAATTTAGCTCTCGAGTCCAGCCAATACTTTTTAAGATGATTCTGGTCACACATGTCTGAAGATAACAATTCTGGATGGAATGGGACAACTTGCCACAGCCAACTCGCTCCTCACCATGGCCAACTCTCCACAGCCATCTCATCATGGCCAATTAGCCGTGGGACAACTTACCACAGGACAATTTATCAATTCAATTTATTTATTTATTTATTATATTTTAAAAAAATGCCATTCACATTTCATTCTGTCCCTCCTTTTGCATCCTTTCTTTAATGATTCTATTCCACCATTTCTTTGATATCAGTATAACTCTTGTCCTGCAGTGAGTTGGCCATGGCAAGTTGTCCCATGGCAAGTTGGCTGCAAGTTGGCCATGGCAAGTTGCTGTGGTGAGTTGACCATGGTGAGTTGGCCATGGCAAGTTGTCCCATGGCAAGTTGGCCATGGCGAGTTGCCTGTGGCGAGTTGACCATGGTGAGTTGGCCATGGCAAGTTGTCCCATGGAAAGTGGG
>QLTV01001818.1:297700-335819 GCA_003457575.1 Thermophis baileyi
AACCAACTTCCCCCCGAGATCCGTACTACCCCCACCTTACTGGCCTTCCGTAAAGCCCTTAAGACCTGGCTTTTCCGGCAGGCCTGGGGCCAATAGTTGTTCTGATTGGCCCATGCATGGTTGTGTGAATGTTTTATTTTAAATATAGTTGGGGTTTTGTTTTTTTTCCCCTTTCTTTTTTAAATTGTTTTTATATGTTTTATTTTTTATGATGTAAGCCGCCCAGAGTCCTTCGGGAGTTGGGCGGCATATAAATTTTATAAAATAAATAAATAAAATAAACCAAGTTAATGGAAGCTGTAAATAGTTCTGGCAGCACTGTGTGTGTGTATGTGTGGTCTTAGCTTTACAGTTTAAAGAAATGAACAGGCAATCTTATGGTTTCCGAGATGGCGCAGTGGTTAGAATGCAGTACTGCAGGCTACTTCAGCTGACTGCTAGCTGCAGTTTGGCAGATCGAATCTCACCAGGCTCAAGGTTGACTCAGCCTTCCATCCTTCCGAGGTGGGTAAAATGAGGACCCAGATTGTTGGGGGCAATATGCTGACTCTGTGAACCGCTTAGAGAGGGCTGTAAAGCACTGTAAAGCAGTATATAAGTCTAAGTGCTATTGCTATTGCTATTCTTACATTTTCGTGAGAAAAAGAGATTGCAGAAAAGCTTAGGCAGCAGCCAACCAGAATAGAGATGGGCAAATACAATGTCTCCGATTCTCCTACCTTCAAAGTTTTGTTCTCTCACATTCTTTTCATCCCATTTATGAAGATGCTATATCTGCAACTATTGGCAATTTCTTCTATAACCTAACTAGTTGGCTGAACTGGGTTCTAAACTATTTTGGACAATTGCAGGATCAATTATTCCATAAACGGGTAACTCATTGATCTGGGATGGCACAAACTTCCTATATTCCTAATGTTCTCACTGAACATTGATGAAATTAAAATTTAAATCCTAGAATAAACTCACCATACTATTATTTATTTATCAACTTTCTCAACCACTCATCTCACCTAAGTAACTCTGGGTGATTTACGTTAAAATATACAATATTTATTTATTTATTTTATTTATTATATTTGTATGCCGCCCAACTCCCAAAGGACTCTGGGCGGCTTAACAACAGTAAATAAACATTAAAAACATCATTAAAAAACAGCATTATAAAACATCTTAAACAATTATAAAACATTAAAACATTAAACATTAAAACAATTTAAAACTCATGCATATCACATCATGGCCGGATCTCGAAGATTACAACCGTGAGATCATGGCCTCAGGCCGGAAATCCAGGTCTTTACTGCTTTTCAGAAGGCCAATACGGTGGGGGTGGTCCAGATCTCAGGAGGTAACTGGTTCCAGAGAGCTGGGGCAGCCACAGAGAAGGCCCTCCCCCGTGGGCCTGCCAGCCAACACTGTTTAGCTGACGGGACCCAGAGGAGACCAACTCTGTGGGATCTCACCGGTTGCTGGGAGCTATGTGGTAGAAGGCGGTCTCGAAGATAACCTGGCCCTGAGCCATGTAAGGCTTTAAAGATAATAACCAACACCTTGAATTGTGCCCGGAGACCAATAGGAAGCCAGTGCAGCTCGCGGAGGATTGGTGTAATGTGGGTGTACTTAGGTGCACCCACGACAGCTCGCGCAGCTGCACCCACCCGCCCCTGGGTGAAGGCTGTCCTTTATTCTTCGCCCAAAGCACAGCTGATCAGCTCCTCAGATGTGTTTCAGGCAGATTATAGTCACTGAGCATGCGCGCACACAGAATTGCACCGGGGGAGCGCACGCGCGCGTAACCCTAAGCCACGCCCACAAAGTGGTAGCGGAAATTTTTGGAACCCACCCCTGACCTAGGTGCACCCACGACAGCTCACGTAGCCGCATTCTGGACCAATTGTAGTCTCTGAACACTCTTCAAGGGTAGCCCCATGTAGAGCGCGTTGCAATAATCTAATCATGAGGTGACAAGGGCATGAGTGACTGTGAGGAGAGCCTCTTGATCCAAGTAGGGTCGCAATTGGTGCACCAGGCGAACCTGTGCAAAGGTCCTCCTAGCCACAGCTGTCAAATGTTGATCTAATCTCAGCTGTGAGTCTAGGAGGATACCCAAATTGCAAACCTGTTCTGAGGGGGACAATTTCTCCCCCCCCCAATAGCAAGAAAAAAAGCACAGTTAAAAACAGATGAAAGCAGAACTAAGGATAAGATAAAAACGAAGGTGTTAAAAAGTTAAAAGGGGTATAGTTGAGGGACCCCCTTTTTCCAAAAGTTTCCACCTGTCCAATAGACTGGGCATACTGCAGATTCTATCAGCCAAAGAAGGTTGAGTGGTGGGAACTAGAAAACAGGTGTTTTATGCTATAGCCCCTGCTTTATAGAATATTCTCCCCTCAGAGATTAGAATGGCCCCAAACCTGTTGGCATTTAAAAACTTGGCTATTTACCCAGCCTGGGGCTCAGAATATGTGAAGGACCCCATGACTAAACTTTACTGTTAGTGATTAATAATCACAGCTTCTGTTTATACTTATTTATTTTATGGATGTATTTATTGTCTTATTTTTTTTAAAATTATTGTAATTGTTTTATAATTTTAGAATTGTCAGCTACCTAGAGTCATTTGGTTGAGTTGGGCTGCTATAGAAATTGAATAATTAATTAAACTACCTCCAGGCTTGCAGATCACTTTTAGACCCCGATGTCAACTGGCAGGATGAGGTCTTGATGCTCTTCCAGAAGGTCAGAAGACTATGGTCTTCTCCTTTTATATCTAACCTACTTCCATCATGGAGAGGACAATACTGTATGTATACCCGTTCCCACTATAGAGAGCACCATGATGTTTATATCTGTTAAATGCAAGGATCTCATCAATGAAACATATAGTATATATAGTAGCTATGACAACCTTAGATCAGCACAGTGAATGCAGTTGAAAAGTATGGGATTTTTGAGCCTATAAATATTTACAACCATTCTTCTTGTTAGATAAACCTGTAAGTAACTTTTGGTTTGTCCCACATGCAAATTAATTAATTCAAATTTTCAACTTTGTTGTTGTGGTGTCCTCCTCCTCCTTCTCCTACAACTGATTTTTTATTTTAAAAAATTCCTAAAGTCTGGGATTTTCAAGCCAAGAAAGTGTAAATATTTATAACATTTTCTCATTAGATAAACCTGTAACTTATGCTTTGTCCTACTTTCAAATTAATTAATTCAATTTTTCAACTTTGTTGTTGTTGCTGTTCTTCTTATCCCAGGGCAACTTTTTTAAAATATATCTCTAGGATCTAGATACAGGTGGTCCTTACTGGTTGGAGAAATATGTCTGTTTCTTCCAATCTCAAATTCTCTATTTTGTTTATAAAGTAATACATAAACAGTCTCCTCCTCCTCCTCCTCCTCCTCCTCCTCCTCCTCCTCCTCCTCTTTCTAAAAACAATAACAAAAAAAGTGAGCAAAATTCTCCACCACCACTGGCAAAGATCACACAAACTGATTATAAATTATGACATAACACAGTCATCTGAATGATTCACTGGAACCTCTGTAAAAATTACCAAGTGCCAGTGATGAAAAATAGGTAGGAACATAAATTTGAAAAGTAGTCAAAAAATGAGCAAATTAAAATATTATGGAATTTCCAACTAAAAACTGAAAAAGGTCTTATCTCAAAAGACACCAGATTTAACTGTGGTTGGGAAAGGGAGATAGTAGAACAGAAGACGAAAAATTGAAGATCACAAAGTATCAAGATGTGAAAATCAAAATGGAAAGATTGACTCCTACAAAATTGATCAGGATAATGCATAAGTTATAGGGATAATGCTTTTTCTTCCCTCAGGGTTAACCTCCAATATATTAAAAATGAATTGTAAAACAAAACAAAACAAAACTATATATATATATTCTAGGGTATTTTCTTATAAAATGAGACCTTATCACACTTAACACTCTTCCAGGAAGATATGTTGATATTAATAACCTCAGCAGGTTAAGTGATTGGGCTAACATATTCTTTCCTCCCAGATTCATGCAGGAAATATAATTAGACATTATCCATTGCTAAAACCATAGAATGACCATCAATATTTCTATGGTGTTCAGGAAGCCAGCATCTTGTTTATTGTCCCTACCACTCAGTGGTGGGTTTCAAATTTTTTTACTACTGGTCCTGTAGGCATGGCTTGGTGGGCGTGGCAGGGGAAGGATACTGTAAAATCTCCATTCCCTCCCCACTCCAGGGGAAGGATACTGCAAAATCCTCATTTCCTCCGGATCAGCTGGGACTTGGGAGGCAGAGAATAGATGGGGGCGGGGCCAGTCAGAGGTGGTATTTACCAAACTACTCAAAATTTCCACTACCGGTTCTCCGAACTACTCAAAATTTCCGCTACTGGTTCTCCAGAACTGGTCAGAACCTGCTGAAACCCACCTCTGCTACCACTACTACAGGCCATGATGGTCCCAGTGGTTATCAGTATATCGGGTGCCACATCCCAAATCTTGGATTGCACTTAGAAAACCTGTGCATTGACAAAATGTCCATCTTTCAATTACAAAGGGCCACACTGCTTGGATCTGAAGATAGACTATGCAGATAAATTATGATATCCTAGGTTCTTGGGAAGAATTCAATGAATATGAAGGCCAACATCAGCTAAGGAATTGATAATTGTGAGTTCACATTGTTGTGAAACATAATTCATATGCTGTCTGACTCACAGCTACTATAGAGATAATAGTATGGTGATGAGTACATAGATTTGTACATGAAAACATTTCCAATATTTCCATGCTGATATCCCATCTGAGAATAAAAACGGACAGTTGTCTCTCATTCTGAGCTTTTTCCTAGGTAATTATTATGCCCTAAATTCCTAAAATGTATGTATAAATTTCTTGCAGTTTTCACCTTGTTTCAGAATTAGACCAGAGAGTCCATTTCACATTTCACATTTTATTTGATCTTTCTCAAACTCTCTCTCTCTCTCTCTCTCTCTCCCTCTCTTTCTGTGTGTGTGTGTGTGTGTGTGTGTGTGTCTGTGTCTGTATCTGTGTCTGTGTTCATGCATGGAGAGCTAATACTGGACTGGGAATAGAGAGAAGGATCAAATCCCTATTCAATTATAAAGTTCACTTACAGAGCTCAGCTTCACCTGTCTCACAGGATTGTTGTAAGGATAACATCAGATAAAAAGCATGCGAATTTGAACTTTACAGAGTTACTACTTTATACATTGTTTGGGGCTGTGTTGGAAGAGAAGATATGCCGCTAGAGCATCTAGGAAATGCAACTTCTTAAAAGTCTTAAAACTTTCTTAAAACAAAATTTTTCTATATATTTATTTAAATACATAACCCTCTTGCCTTTCCACCTCAAAAAGTTAAGTTCATATTGTTAATATTAAATGTTAATAAAATTAACAAAATTTTAATATTGTAAGTGCTGTGTCTCCATGCTCAAATCTGCCTAGCGACTAACTGCGAATTTCCTATTGGCTGCTCACTGACAGCTCAGCCGGCGGGAAGTTACAGCCCCGCCATTGGCTGACTGTCTTGACAGCCGCTATATAAATAGCAGCTGACAGAAAGCTAGTTAGTTCTTGTTGCCGTAGCTGTTGTTAATGTTTGCAGATGTTCTATTAAAACGGTTTCATGCTAACACCGTCTCGCCTCAGTTCCTGACCCTGTTGTTCTACCAAGCTAGAACATTGGCGACGAAGGTGGGATCCTGAGGAGACGGTTCGAAACCGCGCTGTCACAATTAAGCTAAATATTCTTAACTGTCCGTTCTCCTGAAAATGTCTTCTCCGACTTCATTCAACCCTTTCCAGCCGGCAACCGAGACCTGGGATGAATACCTGGATCGTTTCGAATGTTATCTCCAGGCACACAACTATACGGAGCTGGCCAGTGACAGGAAATGCACCCATTTCCTAACGTCTTGCGGTCCGCAAATTTTCACCACAGCCCGAGCATTGGTGGCCCCACAACCTGTCTATACGGTGCCATGGGACACTTTACTAAAAAAATTAAAGGACCATTACTCCCCAGCTCCTTCCCGCATTTTGCACTGCTTCGTTTTTCGCCAGAGGCTCCAGCGTGAGGGAGAGACCATAAATCAATATATGGCTTCCCTCAGGACAGCTGCCATTCAATGTGAGTTCCACGATCTCGAGGACTCCCTACTGGAACAGCTGGTGTGTGGCGTGAGGGACTTGCGACTGCAACGTCGCCTCCTGGCTAGGAAAGACCTCACCCTACACTCCACCATTGACGAAGCATGCACTTCTGAGATGTCCGAAAAATCTACGGCCGAAATGCACCGGACATTGGCAGCGGTCGCCCCAGACCACACCGTGGCTGTCCACCATGACGATGTCGCGGCCGAGGACCCAACAGACGATGAGGACGAAGTCAGCCGCCTCAAATCACAGAGGTCCAAGCAGGCAGACCGCAAGCCTTCCCAAACGTTTTGCCGCAGCTGCGGTGAGAATCACCTCCGGTCTACCTTCCGTTTTAGATCCACCATCTGCCGCCAATGCGGAAAAATGGGACACCTAGCCAGGGTCTGCCAATCAGCCACACAACAGGACATTCGCCCATCCAGAAGACCAAACTTCATATCCTCCTTCACCAAGCCTAGAGACGACTGCTATACAATCTCCAAGGAGAACAACAACCCTGCGGTGTCCATCAGTCACGCCTCCTCTGACTCCAGCAAAAAAAAAATTCTTACTGTCCTGCTTGAGGGCTCTCCCTGTAAATTGGAATTGGACACAGACTCCTCGAAGTCCATTATAGCCTGGTCCACTCTTAAATCCTTAATGCCACATTTCAGCCCTGCTGATCTGAAACCTTGCACAACCAGCCTGCGTGATTACCAGGGAAATTCCATTCCCATTCTAGGCAAGGGTCAATTCCTCATCCAAAGAGATTCCTTCAAAGGGCATCTCCCCTTAGTAGTAGTCAAGGGGAACCTCCCCAGTTTGCTAGGGCTGGACTGGTTCCAGGCCCTAGGCCTCAGTGTCATGGGTATCCACGCCACCCAAACCGATGACCTCGAAGCAGTGACCTCCGAATTCGCCTCGGTTTTCAACGAACAACTGGGTAAATATACGGGAACTCCCGTCTCCCTTAACCTCGACCCCACAGTGGCCCCCATCAGGCTCAAGCCCAGGAGGGTGCCTTTTGCCCTCCATCCCAGGGTGGACGCGGAGCTTGATAAGCTAATCTCCCAGGGAATACTAGAGCCCACTGACATTTCTAAATGGGAGACCCCCATTGTGTTGCCCATCAAGCCTGATGGATCTATTTGCATTTGCAAATGCACTGTCAATCGTGCCTTGCAGGCTCACCCATACCCGGTACCGGTGGTACAGCACCTCCTCCACTCCTTAGGCCCTGGCTCAATTTTTGCTAAATTAGATATGGCCCAGGCCTATCAGCAGCTCCCTGTGGATGATGCAACGGTGGCTGCCCAGACCATCGTCACCCACAGGGGTGCTTTCAAATGCCACTGCCTCCAATTTGGCATAAGTGTGGCTCCTGGTATTTTTCAGAGCCTTATGGAGCGCCTTCTGCATGGCATCCAGGGTGTCATCCCCTACTTTGATGACATCCTGGTGTCCGCCACCTCTCGCACTCAGCTTGTTGATCGCCTACGGCTGGTTCTCTCCCGCCTACAAAAGGCTGGCCTCAAACTCAAGAAACCTAAGTGCCAAATTGGTGTGCCTAGGGTGGAGTTTTTGGGTTTTTTAATTGATGCCCAGGGTATTCACCCGACTTTGTCTAAGGTTGAAGCCATAAAACACCCACCCCCTCCTGCAAGGCAGAGTTACAGGCCTTTTTAGGCCTTTTAAATTTCCACAGTGTTTTCCTGCCTCATAAGGCCTCTGTAGCTGAACCTCTGCACCGGCTGCTTGACAACAAGGCCCCTTGGGTTTGGGGCAAGGTCCAATCTGCTGCGTTCTCAGCTGTCAAGGCCCTGCTTACATCAGATGCTGTCCTTGTACAATACCACGCCCACCTCCCCCTGGTTCTGGCCGCTGATGCTTCTCCCTATGGGGTTGGGGCTGTCCTCAGCCATAGGTTCCCCAATGGCCTCGAGGCTCCCATCGTGTTTTTTTCCAGGACTCTTTCATCCACGGAACGCAACTACAGCCAATTGGACAAAGAGGCCCTGGCTGCCGTGGCCGCTGTAAAGCGATTCCATGACTATGTTTATGGTCGTTTTTTTTCAACTTATCACAGATCACAAGCCCCTTCTGGGCATTTTGGCCGCCGACAGGCAGACGCCTCAAATTTTGTCCCCCACGCATGTCCCGTTGGTCAGTTTTTCTCTCAGCTTACAACTACCAGTTGGTTTATCGCCCTGGCAGGGACATACCTAATGCTGATGGCCTCAGCCGGTGCCCTCTTCCCCAATCTGTACAGGACCCGGCCCCTACCTCCTCTGTCCTCTTGATTGAGGAGACCACCATGCCCTTGCTTGCATCTGATGTCGCTTTCCACTCCTCCAAGGATCAGGTCATCGCCCAGGTCCTCGACTGGGTGCGGAGGGGATGGCCTGGGGACCAAGTCCCAGAAGTTTTTTGGCCCTTCAAGCGGAGGCAACATGAGCTATCTGTCCTAAAGGGTGTCTGTTATGGGGAAGCCGGGTAGTGGTCCCGCCACCTTTGAGGTCTGCAGTGCTGCATAGTCTGCACGAGGGTCATCCTGGGGTGGCCAGGATGAAGGCGTTGGGCCGCAGTTACGTCTGATGGCCCAAGTTAGACACGGCCATAACCGACTGGGTAGGGTCTTGCCAATGGTGTCAGCAGCCTAGGCCAGCCCTCCCCGAAGCACCGACCAGGGAATGGGAACTACCTAGAGGCCCTTGGTCACGGTTACACATTGACCTGGCCGGGCCATTGCAAAGGCAGACAATATTGGTAGTAGTGGATGCCTTTTCAAAGTGGGTCGAGTTAGCCCTTATGCCTTCCACTACCTCAGAAACCATTAACAGGGTTTTGCAGAGGTTATTCACGACCCATGGCCTCCCTGACTTCATAGTTTCTGATAATGGGCCTCAGTTTACCTCTGCCTCGTTCCAGGTGTTTTTGGCTGGGCTGGGCATCCGCCATGCGCTGGTTGCCCCCTTTCACTCTTCCAGTAATGGTTTGGCTGAGAGGGCAGTGAGGTCAGCCAAGGAAGCATTGTCCAGACTAGGGCCAGGGAACTGGCAAGACAGAATTAACAAATACCTCATGTCTCAGCACACTATCCCAAGCCCTAGTTCCAACCGAAGCCCAGCCTAATTGCTAATGGGCCACCACCTGAGAACCACTTTAGACAGGCTGCACCCAACTTATGTGCCAGACTCCAGTACAGACTCGACCAGCAAGGTCAGAACTTTTAAGGTGGAGGATGCAGTCTATGCAAGGAACTTTGCCGGCGAGCCCCATTGGGTCCCAGCACGGATCCTCATGGTGGCAGGCCCCTACTCATATAGAGTAAGCCTGGAGGATGGGAGGCTATGGCGCCGTCATATTGACCAGCTGAGGGGGCGACCTTTTGCTTTCACCCCAGCCACTGCTGAAGCCGAGCCCCTCGCCGCAGACCACTACATGACCGTCCCTGGAGATGACCGTCCCAGTGTTCCCGCAGACCAATCGCACTCGGCGCCTGTCTTACCGGTTTCCGAAGAGCTCCAGCCGACCTCCAGGGTCCCTGTCTGCACTGACCCGGCACCCGCAGCTGATCCTGACCTCCCGGAACATCTTACACCAGCCAAGCCGCAACGGTCATTGAGACAGCGCAGGTGCCCTGCATATTTACAGGACTACGCATGCGCCATCTGGGAAGGGAGGGGTGCTGTGTCTCCACACTCAAATCTGCCTAGCGATTAACTGCAAATTTCCTATTAAAACGGTTTCATGCTAATGCCGTCTCGCCTCAGTTCCTGACCCTGTTGTTCTACCAAGCTAAAACAGTAAGCTGCCCAGGTTTACCATGTGTGGGCTAATAAATTGAATAAATAAAATAAAATAAAATATTATTTTGTCTCCTGAAGATCAGTCTAATTTGAGCTTTTGAGCTTCCAAACATGATGAAACTGTTATGTATTGCAGATATATATATAGTTGGGTTAAGGCCAGCTAATGTGAAACTAACCTTTAGATGACCCTAACTGTTAACTTCACCCTGCTAATGTGAAACTTACCTTTAGATGAACCTAACTGTTAACTTCAACTGTTTTGGAGGGAAACTTAGAACATTCATATTTGGGCGGGCTCTTTCAAGTATTATGATTGGTTAAGGCCCTGTGGGCCCAGAGTATAAATTACAGGGATTTGCCTGTTGTTCCTCAGTTCAGTTCAGTTCAGTTCAGTTCAGTTTGAGTCAATAAATGCTGTTGTATCTATGCTGGTCTGTTCTTGCCTATTGCAGCCCACTACACAATAGAAACATTGATTCCTTTGATTAACAAAGGTATGCATGTCCATGGATAAAACACTGGAAATAAATAATTTATGAATAGGTTCAGTTTCTGTTTAATTTTTCCCCAAGGCAAAAGGATGCTTGTATGTGCCTAGGTGTCTGCAAAATCCAACTGGATGAGACAGCAGTGGCATCAGTGATCAAAAATAAAATAATAAAATAATAAAAGATACAATAAGATGAGATGAGATGATAAGATGATAAGATAAGATAAAATAAGAAGATAAGATAAGATAAGATAAGATAAGATGATAAGATAAGATAAGATAAGATAAGATAAGATAAGATAAGATAAGATAAGATAAGATAAGATAAGATAAGATAAGATAAGATAAGATAAGATAAGATAAGATAAGATAAGATCATTCCCCCAGAGAATGGAATGGCCCCCACTCTAACACTCTTCCGGAAGGGGCTGAAGACGGGTTCTGCCAGCGGGCCTGGGGAGCACAGAGCGGGATGGAGCCCATTCAATGGCTCGTGTGATGTGTTGTCGTCAGGGCAGGGGGTGGGCGGTTGTTTTATTATATTATTTTATTAATTCATTATATGATTCTCTTATTAGTTTTATTGTTTTTTTATATGAGGTTTTTATATTCTTGTAAGCTGCCTTGAGTCGCCATGTGTGAATAGGCGGCAATATAAATTGCATAAATTTCATAAATTTCATAAATTTCATAAATAAAAAATAAATAATAAAAAATAAAAAATAAAAAAAATAAAAAAATAATAAATAATAAATAATAAATATGGCGACGCATGCACAGTGCCAGAAACTTGGCTTCATAAATAATAAATAAAAAAATAAAAAAATAAAAAAAATAAAAAAAATAAAGACAATGGTCAAGAACAAGGAAATGGTTTCAGATTTAGCCACAGAGTAAATTCTACAGAAGTTGAACATTAAGAGAACCAGAGTACACTCCTGTTTTATTCCTTGCCAGACCAGAATAGAAGCAGTCAATTTCTGATTCCTCCTGCATCTAATTTGCATGGAGTTATTCTCGCATCAAATCATTATCAGCCCTAGAAGGCCATGGTCAATAGATGAAGCCATCTTACTCCCTGCACTATATTTGTTAAGGAATTGAATCAATGAGAATGGCATTAAAGGAATTTCCTGGGAGGGTTGAATGCATCTCTGGAACATTGGTTAACTTTACAGAGAAGAACAGTTAGATAAATTAGGCCTTGGGAGAAAACTTTTCAAAGCTATTTGTAATCACTAATAGTTATGAATAATCAGACTAGACTAGAAATAATCAGGCTAATAGCAATGGGGGGGAGGGGGGAATAAATTAGATGTGCTAAAATTATGCTGGAATAATTTCGTTCAATATGCTGTCTGTAATTACAAAGCAAAATACAAGTGTCTTTTGACCTTTTGAATAACCAGCGGGATGATCTTATGAAGTGTACCCACTAATCTCCCTAAGAAGCCAGGAAATTCATGGTTTAAAGCCAAGTGTGATAATTAACCTCTTGATTGTTTTCACAAATAAATATAGAATGGTCATACCACATCTACAGTTTATTTCTACATGTATTCATGGATCCCAAATTAGCAAACCTTTATTGTGCAATGCTTTACCAGCATGTGCAAGTTTTCACCAAAGAATCAGCAATGATCTTGGTGTCATTTCATCAATCAGCATAATGATATAAAGGACGACAAGAAAAAGAAGGACCTAAAGCTGTAGACTTTCCCCCCAAAAAAACTGAAAAGGAAGAGTGAAGTTGTAGTTTGGAAACAGAATCAGGCATTATGCTTCTTCAATCCAGGGGCAAATATTTATCCATAATATTAAAAAGCACTACAATTCTGAAAGACGCAGTTGGAATTGGAAAACTGATATTGGTCAGATATGATGAACAATCATAGACCATCTTATTAGTTGGCTTCTGATTTGAACAGCAGTATTGCATAAATGTTGATAAAAATATTGTTCTGACAAACAAGCTATGTTCATATTGCCCATAATTCATTTTCTCTAGGACAATCTGACAACAGTTTTCAGCTGGTCTTGGGATACTTTTAAAGAAGCACCTTTCTAAATGACATGCATCCATGCAGTAATTAGACTTCAGGCCCTGTTCCAAAATGTGATATTAATTCTAATGACAGAATTGGCTTTCTTGATCCTGAAACTGAACTTATAGAAACCTTAAAGTTATGGCCACGGTTCTGAATCTGCTTTATGTTATATTCTCTGACCTAAGCCAGAAAGGGTGACAGAATCTCCTTTGGAGCATATCAAACTAGTCAGACTTAGGTATGAAGTCATATTTCAAATCCTAGAATCTATAAAAACTGTCTGTGAGGATAAAGAACAGAAGTTAGCCTTTAAAATAGATAGATAGATGATAGATAGATAGATAGATAGATAGATAGATAGATAGATAGATAAATGTACATTCATGTAGGGAAATATAGAGGTAACTTTGATAATTTTGATGGTTGTGTCAGAAATGACACATCAGTCATGGGAAAGTGGAAAGCATGAAAATTAACCTCATCTTGATTTTGTTTTTTATAAAATGGTACAAAGAGAAACTGATATACTTAAAATTGATGTCAGATCTTCAGGGTAGACCAGGTAATAAAACAACCAATTACACCCAATAGAATCAATGCAGGATTATTCTGATTTTCTTTCTCACAATTTTCCAGGGCTGAATTACCATTTCTCCTCCTTTAAAGACACACCCATGCCTTCATCTAGTTTATCCTTTACAGTCCATGGACATTCCTATTTTCTGACGCTCCCTATCAGTTATGATCACTTCTTATGATTGCTTTTCCCTTTTGCATAATAAATAGCCACAATACTTACCTTAGCTCTCAAGGAAACATCTGCAGAATTATGTGGGTTTAGGAATGGATTTATGAATGTGGAATTAAATAAAATCTAGAGGAATGCATTTTTTCCCTTTCAACCTAATAGTAGCAAGTTCAACTGCTCGATAATTTGTCTTCAGGCTATATCTTTTATGCCCTTTTCACTGAATAGCTTCAGTATTCGGAGTGCTTTACCCGAACAAAAAAAAGTTTCACCCATGCTGGCTGTGTTCAATATATCTTTCAGTCCATTTTGTTTTATTTACCTTATTTTATCTTTCATCTTATTTTATTTCCAGGTTTTATGTTATATAAGGTTGGTCTGAAATAAATGGCTACTAACAACTGTCATTCATGGAGGGGAGAGATACACTATCATAATGTTGAATTTATTGTGGCGCCCAGCTTTAACAGAGTGCTGTATTTCAAAAAATGGGTTAATTCAGGAAAGCAGAATAAAGCTTCTCATTTGTGTTTTAAATCAGGAAATGTGAATTGGGTCATTTTAGTTAAAGAAGAAGGCTAAAGAAAATCCATGATCATCCCTGTTACTTTTACAATAAACACCAGTAGAAAGCTTTCAGTGAAATATACAAGATTAAAAGGCTAGTCACATACCAAACCAAAAGAACTGAAGGAGTTTCTCTGAGTCCAGCACTTAAAATAGACTAAGCTTGTTCTGGAGTATTAAATACCATGAGTGTGTAAAACTGGGCCAAATAAACGTTTGGAGAAAGAGAGGCTTTCATTATCAATGTTAAAAATATCTAGTTATATGCCATAACATAAACAGGCTGTGATAAATACAGCAAAGCCATTTGAAACTATCATACGTTCATTAAAATGAGTGATTCACTAATTACTTGTGCTACACTAGGTTGGCACCATGACCTATGGGATATAGGGAGCACACCGATATTTTTGCAGCCATTATATTGTGTAATATCCATAAAGCTGCGTGCACAGAAATTAAATGCATCAGGAAGCATATTTGTTTAACATTCTTCATTCTTTGGGGAAACACAATGCAATATTCATGATGAGACACAAAATTGTTAGTTGTAATAGTGTATTCATTTATCTGGGAGGAAATCCTATAGAATTCCTCATTTAATGTGTAGATGCCTATAACATTGTAGGCTACCTTATTTAATTTGGAAATATAAAATGGGTATACTACGGCATTAAGTAATTGATAAGCATTGGGTTTAGCATACTTTCCCCCAAAAGATTCTCAAACTTGGAATGGGTGCCTCCAGCCCACTGAATTGTTTTGGAGAATGTATACATGAATCCAGAGTAATTGGAGATTGTAGGAGCTTCCATAATATGGAAACCCAGAATTGGGTGGTGAGGTATCCCACTGCCAATTTTTTTTCTTAATATGAATTTGTCCAATGCAGTTAAGGCTGGACTGTAGACAACTATCCAAGGTGCTACTAGAGTAGATTCAACAGCTACACGAAACAGGGCCAAACCCAGAACTCTTATGGCTAAGCAAAATCTTAGTTCAAATAAGAAGTCATTCCTGTAACTCTTAGTCACAAACAATCCAATACGCATGCAAGGTAGGTGACCCCAGTTTTGGATGATTCTGTGTGGTGCACCTAATCAGTTGTGGGATTCCTCCTTCCCTCTGTTCTTGGGAATCAAAACTTAATCTGAATAATTCACTGGAGTGGGTCCCATCCCTGAAATCTCACCATCTAGTGGGAGCTCAGAAATGTGCCTTTTCCATGGCTGCCCCTACCTTGTGGAATACCACCTTCCCACTGGCAATTTGGCAGGCTCCCACCATTCTAGACTTTTGGGGGGGCTTTACTAATGTGCCAGGACTGTTTGAGTGGAAGGATGGAAGGAGATAGCTGAACCTGCTGTGGGACATGCCAAGAGGACAATTATGGTGCAGGCTAGTTGTTTTATTGTTTCACTGTTTATACCAAATTATTATTGTTTTATTTATTGGTTTTGTCATTGTGAACTGCCAGGAGTTGCCCATGATGGGGCAGCCATATAAATCTTTTACATAAATAAATACACAGCAATTTCTCAGGAATATTCAGATGGAGATGGCCCTAAAGATTGGCCAGAATGTTACATTTTTAATTCACTATTAGCTGATTAGAGTCACTTGGCGAGTGGTGGTCCTAAAAAGTGAAGAAATGAATACCTAAAAATCAAATATATTGTTTTTTCTTGCCACCACCCCCCCAAAAAACCCTTGCCACCCCCCCCCCCAAAAAAACCCCAAAATGCTTCTCTACTTCTATGTTGTAAAGTGACCTGAAAAAACATAGGGAAAGTACAAAAAGTACAGTTATAGAGACTTACGGCAAGAGAGAAAGAGGTTTAAAAGAAAAATTAAATTAAGTTGTATTGTGTAAGTTAAAAATAGTTGTAAACAGGTTTCCTTAAGGTTACCGTTTAGGTTAACTACTGTAGACTGTTCTTTTAGATCTCACAGGATAATTCTTAGCAATTTATAGAGTGCTAATTAATTGTAGGCTACTAATCTTTGCCTTCTTTGACAATAATGACTTAATCCCAAATCTCTCACTTTCACAGTTGAAGGATTTTCTCGGGTTAAGACTCCAATCATTGCTCAAACTTGTCATTCTATTGATGGCTGTCAGATCCCTCTCTCCATCCTATCTTGAGTTTTAAACAGGGAGGTGGTGTCCGATTCTGATGCTTAATCCTGATGCTTTCCTCTTAGGAAGGATATATATTTTTAATGTCCTGAAGAAGAAAATTATGATTATGATTGCCATCATATAATATACGTTTACAGGCATTTGAAGCACAATTACGTTTTTCCCTCTGCCATTACAGGAGACAGCCTGACGAACATCTTGCATTTCCCATTATCCAAACTGAGTTTTGTTATAGTAAATTGGGGCAGGGAAGTATATTGTCATCACAGAAAGTCATTCTGCAAAGTGACCTTTTTTCTTACACGGCAATAAAAAAAATGGAAGAATCAGAAATGTTAGTTTAATTCACTGCTATGAAAACATTGCCAGGACGACTTTTTTTTCCTGAAGCTTTAAAAACAATTGTAAATTTGCATTTGGTTACTGAAGGCTAAAAGATTTCTAAAGATGTTGTGAGGTCATCAGCAGGATGATGCCGTACTTTTGATTTCTTCTTATTTAAAGCTGTCTTGCTTTTCCACATCCCCATTCTGTTTTCAACAGATAGTGGCTCATTTCAGCTAATTTATTAATAGTTAAAGTAAAGGAAATAGAAATGATTGTATTGCTACATACAGTCTTGCTGCTCTGTGAATTGCAAATGGGTTCCAAATATGGCATGTATGCTGCTTATCTTTCTATTTGAGGGACTAAAGCATTGACTGAAGGAAGCAGACTCTATGATAACATGGTTCCTTTGTCAAAACTACTTTATTCTACTTGCATAGACTCAACGACACCATGAGAAATATAAGCAGAAATATCAAAACCACTCTAACTTGCTGGCTTCCTGATCTAAGCCAGCTTTATGAAAGCAAGATGCACTACTGAGAGAATACAGAAAAATTATGAACAATTCACTCCTATCGGTGCATGCCAACCTTCCTCAATTATCAGAAGGAAGATTCAAATCCAGGAACCCCCACTAGCACCTGAACAACTGCCCAACAACTTTAACATCAAATCCCCATGGAAAGCCAAATGGGTCTCTGAACATCCAGTCATAGGAAGACATATAAATGACCCCACAAAAAAAGATGCCAGGCTTTGAACTACCATGTCAGCAATGGACAATCCTGAATAGGATTCACAGCTCACACAACATCTGCCGGGATGCTCTGTCTAAATGGGGCATAGCATCCTCCCCTCAGTGTGACTGCAGGGTCCCATATCAAACTGTGGATCACATTGTGACTGGCTATAAGCTGAGGGCACATACCGGTCCAGTATCTGATTGTCTTTAATATAAACAATGCTGCACTTCAACAGTTAGATGATCTTGACATCGGTATTTGAACATAGATCTTGTTAACATTTATATTTTATTGGGTTCTACTAATCTAGATGTTAACAGAGGTGGGTTCCTACCAGTTCGGACCGGTTCTATAGAACCGTTAGTAACGTGGTGGCCGGGGTCACTGGAACCGGCAGCGACCCAGGTCTGCCACGCCCCCGAGCCGGTTCTCTCGGCGGTGCCATAGGCACCACCATCTTGTTTTTTGCTTCTGCACATGCGCAGAAGCTTTTTTAAGTACTGTGCGCGCGTGGGGGGCACGTCCCTGAGCAAACCGGCAGTACCTGAATCCGGAACCCACCCCTGGACGTTAACATATATTAACATCTAGACTTCTAGATGTTGATATACATTGCTAGTCCATATATGATATGCCATGCAATGCCTAAATAAATAAATAAATCTACTTGCACATTGAAGATGAATACATTAGTTAAACGCCATGCCTATAGAAGGTTGTGACAAGAACGTATTCTACTTCCATTTCATACTGAAGCTATCCCTTCAGTTTCTCTTTAATAAAATGTCCTAGGTTTTCTATGGGAAATTAGATACATATTTGAATATCATGCTGTGTCAGTGTCATGGCTCGGTTTGCAAACCCAGCTTACAGCCAGACAAGAAGCAATGGGGGAGGGTATGGGTTGGAATGCAAGGGGGGTGGTGGTAATGGAATGCAAGAGCACCAACTCCACAGTGAGACATACCAGCATTCCAAGGTCACCGGCTGGGAAAGTTCACCAGAGTCTGTTCCCCAAACAAACTGAACATAATTGATTGGATAGAGTAAAGAGACAATGGCAGGGTCAGGGGGGGAAGGGGAGCATCTAACCATGGTGTTTCCACGCGAAACTGTTAGAATTGGCTTCACTACTTCCATAGCCATATCTGCTCAGTAAATTATACTCTTAGAAACAAAGAATGGCCCAGGAGTCTTTATTTGCTGCGTGCACTGATGGATGACAGTTAGATTCTCTCTAAAAAAAAAAAGCTGGCAACACTTGCTCTTCTTGTTGTATATATTACTAGCCTCTACTTGAGATATCTAATAGGATACTTCCTGTTTAATTTTCTGGGCAATAAAAGTATTTAAAGCATATTAATTCAGTCAGAGTTAATTTACTCCATTCTTTCCCCCGCGCTATTCTTTGCGAAATTATTTTTCACTGCTCTCATAGAGGCCCTTATTTTGTAAATGAATGAGTTCATTACATTTGGTTTCAGATGTGATTTTTCCTTATTGGAAATGTCAGCTTTCACAGTTCATTAACATTGGAGAAAGAAGGAGGCAATAAGACATACAAACAAACAAAAATAGAAAGTGGGAAGACTAGGAAACATGGCAGAAAGACACAAGCATCTCAGACATAATAATGAAAAAGTATCAAAATGTATAGTTTTAACTGAAAGTTCCTTCCAGAACCTGTGGTTGGTATATAAATTTATAGTCCTATTATTCCCTTTGGCTTCAACTTCAGTCAAGATCTACATCCCATAGTACAGGTAGTCCTCGGCTTGCAACTACAATTGAGCCCAACATTTATGTTGCTAGGGGAGACCATTTTTAAGAGAGTTTTGCCCTAGTTTAGTTGTTAAATGAATCACTGCAGTTCTTAACTGTTTTAACTGTTTTTATTATGGTTTCTTTTAATGGTTTTTTATATTGTTGTGAGCCGCCCAGAGTCCCTTGGGAGTTGGGCAGCATACAAATTTAATTAATTTAATAATAATAATAATAATTAATTAATTAATTAATTAATTAATTAAATTAATTTGCCATTTTTTAAACTACAATGCACTTGCATTTCCCAATCATGGAATTGATTAATTTTATCTAGTATACATTATGAAAAAAATAAGAATGAATGTAAAGAACTGAAGACATGATGGGTGTCTTGTTAATTTAGGGGCCTATCTTTTCCATGTTTTGAAGGAATTGATTTTGAATATGCTTTAGTTTTTATGAATATAGTTGGCANNNNTTATTATTATTATTATTATTATTATTATTATGTTAGTAACATGGTTATTTAGTGAATTGGACTTCCTCATCCAGTTTGCTTGTCAGAAGGTCGCAAATGGCGTTCATATGACCCTGGGAGACTGCAACTATCATAAATATGAGCCAGTTGCAAAGTGTCTGAATTTTAATCTTGTGACTGTGGGGATGCTGCAATGGTCATAAGTGTGAAACATAAGTCATAAGTTACTTTTTTAGTACTGTTGTAAGTTCAAATGGTCACTAAATTAACTGTTGTAAATTGAGGACTACCTGTAGATGAAGAAATGGTAGATCTTTCATTAGGGGCATTTTCTGGAGTACTCACTACGTACATAATTCCTCCAAGTTTGTAGTATCTGAATGTGCTTCTTAGTTTTCAGTCATGCCATCTTTTCACAGCAGGTAATAAATCCAGAAAAAAAGTCATATTGATCAGCAATGTACTACAACCTGCCAATCTCTCTTTGACATATTATTATGCTAATTTCAGGTCTTCCATTAAATCTGGAGTTGACTGTCAACTAGTACATATGCCTATAACAGTTTAATTTAATAATTGCAGCACGATGCCCATCTCTTGAAATTTAAACAAAAATGGGGAATCCAAATTCAATTTTTATTATTAAACTAATAAAATGATTGAAAAAGACGCTCTACAATCTACTGTGGATACTGTATCTATCATAGAAACAAATTCAGTTTGTGCAATACATTTTGTCATTTCTGTGTTTTGCACCAAAAAGAACCCTGAAATCTATTAATCATCACCAGTAAGCAAAGTGTCAATGTTCCTCTATCCTTCATAATGGTAATTTATTAGTATGTCTATAACACATAGCAAAAATGTGAAAAATAAAAGTGTAATAGCTTAAATTAGATATGAAGAAATTGAAGCATAGTTGATATGTAATAGAATATTGAATATTGTTCTCAGAGACTTTGGCTTCTGAAGAATGATAGAAAATCCAGGAACAGTTAAGAAGGTAGATAATACTAGGGCAGGAATCCTAAAAGAAAATCAAGAAAAGGGGAGGATAGGTTAGAAAAATTGTCTGTGGTATTTGAAAAATAATTGCTTAGTTTTGTGGGTTAACATTTCTCAGGATCACTTTTTTATGTGAAATGATATGAGATATATGTGCAGCTATTTGAGTTTATTGGAGTTTCTGGGGAAGATAAAAAAATTATGAAGTCCCCCTGTTCCTCTGTCTATGGATGTTGCTGAAGGAGGGAATGCTACTTTTTCAAAGGCATCTGATTTTTCTAGGCATCTTGAGAAAAGACCTCTTATTCATATTATTCATGGGTATGTCTTGCCTAATAAAGAGAAGGACTATGGGTGACATGATAGCAGTCTTCCAATATTTGAGGGGCTGCCACAAAGAGTAGGTGAGGGCCAATCTACTCTCCAAAGCACCTGAGGGCAAGACAACAAGTAACAGGTGGAAGCTTATCAAGGAGAGATTCAACCTAGAACTAAGGAGAAATTTCCTGACAGTGAGAACAATTAATCAGTGGGAAGACTTGCCTTCCGAAGCTGTGCGTGCTCCAACACTGGAGATGTTCAAGAAGAGACTGGATAGCCATTTGTCCCAAATGGTATGGTGTCTCCTGCTTGAGCAGGGAGTTGGACTAGAAGACCTCCAAGGTCCCTTCCAATTCTGTTATTCTCTTATTCTGTTAGTTGACTCAAGTGACAGACGGTACAAAACTATTTCTTCTGTTCTTGACTTATGCCCACAGTGCGGCTAAAAAAAAGTGGTTTAACAGAGAAGGTTATGGGGAGGGATTATTTTCAGTCTTGAATTAAGAACTGAGCTGAAGTCCTTTACATTCAGCATTAGATTAAATACAATTACTTTGAGCAGCCAGGGTTTATATTCCAATCTTGGAATTTGCAATTCTGGATGGTGTCTCTAGAGCCAGGATATTCTTTTCTCTTTTGCAATTTAGATTCCTATTTGCACAACACTCAAGAGTCAATTATTGCTACAATCAGAATGTTTTTTCCTCCAAGAAGGTAAAGCTACAAGCTAATAAGCTTTTGCTAAAAACGGCTAGTGGTGCTGGTTGCCTACCCAGATGCATGCTTGCCTACACAGGTGCAAAAGCAGTTTATCGTCTTCAAGTTCATCCTGCTTTTAATTGCAAATATGGCAAATTTGTGTGATAAGCATATTAAATTCAAATTGCATGAGCATCACTATTCTAAATCAAAATGTGACTCTAATACACTACTCTAATATACTGGCAGCAATCAACTGGTAGCATTCACTACATTTAAAAAAATAGTTAACAACCTTGTCATAATGTGTAAAAAAACAGTTCTTCTCTTGCTTATTCACATTTCAAGAGGCATATGACATTAATAAACAAGGAATGGAAAGCCAACAATAATCTGGAATTATACTTTGCTTACATCCTTATATTTGTGTGCTAATTTAGTGTGCTAATTTGGGGGGGGGATGCATTGCCATTCCCCCCAGGGAAAATTCAAATTTTTTCCCTACCGGTTCTGTGGGCGTGGCTTGGTGGGCGGGTCATGTGACTGAGGGGCAGCACCTTGTTGTGAGTGACATCTAGTTGGCCACGCCCCCTCAGTCACATGACACCCCCCCACCAAGCCATGCCCAC
This sequence comes from Thermophis baileyi, assembly GCA_003457575.1. NCBI lineage: Eukaryota > Metazoa > Chordata > Lepidosauria > Squamata > Dipsadidae > Thermophis > Thermophis baileyi. The sequence goes on from QLTV01001818.1 coordinate 319,651, forward strand.
AGGGCCCGGTAGNCTCCTGGGGGAAGGATACTGCAAAACCTCCATTCCCTCCCCACTCCTGGGGGAAGGATACTGCAAAATCCCCATTCCCTCCCCACTCTGGGGCCAGCCAGAGGTGGTATTTGCCGGTTCTCCAAACTACTCAAAATTTCCGCTACCGGTTCTCCAGAACCTGTCAGAACCTGCTGAATTTCACCCCTGCATTCCCCCCCCAAAAAACCAACATTGATTGAATGATTGAAACAATTAATTATCCTTCCAGAATCTGCCCCTTTCCTTTTAATAAAAGCTTTCCCCTTATTTTCTCAGCTCCACAAAGCCAAAGTGTTCTTTAAAAACAGCAAAGTGGTTGGGAGAGTGATTGATTTCGACACTATCATGTCACAGCCATCTGCTAATTGGAATACATTAAAACTTTTGAGGTTGATCAAATTTCTGTCACTTTTAGCTGGCAGTTAATATGGGGGGAAATGTACAGGACCAGGAGGAATGAACGCACAGAGACAGGGAGGGAGGGAGGGAGAGAATGAGAGAGAGAGAGGGATATTTCTGAATTGAATTAGAAACATGACAGAAATCAATCACTGGATATGTTTGCACCATCAGCTGGATGGCTGAATGCAGAATCACAAAACTGGTGTAAGGTGGGGATACAATTCTATATTTAAAATTCATTATGCCTGCAGGTATTTAACCTGATGAGACAGGGATTCCTGGTTTAGAGTATCTGTTCTGAAACTAATAGAAATGGCTGCGCCTGAAGGGGGCAGAGTAAAGCTTTCTGAAAAACAGTCACGAAAACAATGCAGCTCATCAGACAGAAATCTGGGAATCACTGGGAGACCTCAAAATTTTTCAGATGAGCCAAGTCACCACAGAGCAGGAGAACCATGTTAAGGAAAGGTGGGATTCAGATGAGAGAAGCAGGATGGGAAGAAGATGAAATAACAATTGCAAAAACATAAATTGATGGAAGTGAAAAGTGAAGTCATTGTCTTGATTCAGCCTCATTCTAGAAACCTTTCTTTGAATCACACATATACTCTTAGTCCCCTAGTCAACTGCACTCCTTTTCAACTATTTAGTAATGACCATAGCTTCTAAATTTAGATCTTCTCATGAACTTTGACTTATGGGGAATTGTCAGGAAAGCTACACTTTAAAGCCAAAGTCAGAGAAATATTTGTTCTGTCATTAGATCTATAACAAAATACAGTCTTGTTAAACCCTTAGGGAAATTATTTCCTGGATTGTAGAGAGTACAACATGTCCAATGAGATCTTTCACTTGCAACCAACCCTTTCCCTATAATATTTGGTTACTTTGGAAAGTTCTGTGGTTTTAAACTTTGTTTTCGTATGGCATATGTATGATATGCCATTTTTGAATACAGAATCGGGTTGGGGGAAAGAACATTCTGAGATGTTTCATACGTTACAGTAGTTCTTAAATCATAATTAATGCAGATTATTTCTCTCTTCCTCCCCATTTATGGTGGAGAAAAAAAATACAATCTTTCTTTGTCTGCAGTATTAGGATCCTGCTGCTTCTCAATAACATTGCTTTCTAAATCTGAGTGGCATGGTGGCCTAGTGATGAAGATGCTTGCCTCCCACTCAGAAGGTTCAATCCTAGGTGGTGGCAGGTATTTCTCTCTCAGGCCACAAAGAAAAGATATCTGCTGTGAACTCTGTGTGGCATCAGGAAGGGCATCTGGCCAGCAAATGCTCAGCTCCATCTAGTTACCCCAACTCTATCCCAAATTAAGGGATTACAGGGTCATAAAAGGGATTTTTTTTATTACTTTCTAAATTTATTTACCACAATAAGATATCTAAAATATCCATGAAATTAGAGACTTTTCATTTATATTACTTTTACTTTCCATATATCTTGGCTAGAAATCCCACAGCCCTTTGAAGAAAGGTGAAATATCTATACATATGTATATGTTTCAGGGGTGGGTTCTAACTTACCTCGCTGCTGGTTCGCTTCCTCCTGCACCGCGTGGCCGTGCGTCATGGCCACGCGTGCGTGCATGCGCAGTGCAAAAAATTTAAAAAAATTTAAAAACCCGCCAAAAACAAGATGGTGATGCATGCGCAGTGCCTGAAACTCAGCTTCTGCACATGCGCAGAAGGGAAAAATGCAAAAAATATGCAAAAAAATATGGCGGCGCCCACGGACCGGCACTGACCGAATCATCGTGATGTCACCAGCGGGTCACTACCGGTTCGGGCAAACAGGTCCGAACTGGGAGGAACCCAACTCTGGTATGTTTAATTTCCATTCCTCAGATTATTATACAGAGGAGCACATACAGAACCAAAAATTAAAAAGTCTTTTTTGTAGATGAAGAAATATTTAATTATAGTGCTGTCTAATATCACCCTATTTTATACCACACTGTATTCTGGTTCCTATAGTTTCAAAATTAATATTAATTACAATGTTAGTGATATATATTTTTAGTAATGTAGTGATTTTGTATTAATTAAAATAATTTTAAATTTTAATTATTCTATAGGATTTATATATTAATATATTAGATTAATATTTACATCATACACTCTTATACAGCACTGTCTTATATAGTATAGCTTCCATGATCTTAATCATAATGTTGTGGCAAAATTGTGATTTTATATTATGTGTTTCTAATTCAAAATTCAACCTTTTCCCAAGGTTAGATTACTGGTAAATTTCATCACTTAATGTTACTTTACACTATTCAACAGCATGAATGAAGATTATTTCCTTCCTTATTTTCTTTCTTACATTCATTACACCAGGTGAGCAAAATATCTTACCTCAGGTTTCATGATCAATTGGAAATGTAAAGAATTCCATACCATAATATTTGGTTACAACTTTGAGTCAGAAGTGCAATGGCATGGTGATTAATATTAAAGGGCAGAAGCAATTTGTTGAAATAATAGTTGGTGATTGCCAACTTAACAACAGTTTCAAATTGGCCTAAATTAAATTAAACTAAATTAAAATGTACTCCTATTAGCCAAGTCAATCTTCTCAAGCAAAAATACCTTTCCAAAGTAATGATAGGAGTAACAGAATCTAACAGAATAGCAGAGTTGGAAGGGACCTTGGAGGTCTTCTAGTCCAACTACCTGTTCAAGCAGGAAACCTATACCATTTCAGACACATTTCAGACAAACTGTTGTCCAATTTCTTCTTAAAAGCCTCCAGTGATGGAGCACTCACAACTTCTGAAGGCAAGCCATTCCACTGTTCAATTGTTCTCACTGTTAGTTTAGTAGCAAGATGATGTCATTGAAACTCCCAAGTATGTCATTGCTTCTGGACTTTCTGTTTGAGGTGGAATGAAATTTTGACTTTGCGTTTTGCTGATTAGATAAGTTTGTTGTTATAGAAATGGCTAGTATATATTATTATGAGCTGTTGTGGTGCAGTGGTTAGAATGCAGTATTGCAGACTAATTCTGCTGACTGCCGATTGCCAGCAGTTTAGCAGTTCGATTCTCACTGGCTCAAGGTTTACTCAGTGTTTCATCCTTGTGAGGTCAGTAAAATGAGTACTCTGATTGTTGGGGGAAATATGCTGACTCTATAAACCGCTTAGAGGGGGCTGTAAAGCATGTGAAGTGGTATATAAGTGTATGTGCTATTGCTATTATGTAAAAGTAAAAAGTTGAGGCTGTATGTTATTATGTTATTCTGTGCTAAAAACAGTGAAATGTGATTGCTTTTCTTTCTCTCCCCTTTCCCCTACACTTTGTCCTATTCCAGTGATGGCGAACCTTTTTTTGCTCGGGTGCCGAAAGGGTGTGCACGCGCGCACATGCCCACACCCATAATGCAATGCCCTCCGCGCATGTGTGCACAACCCCCCGTGCTGCCCCCTGAGCATGCCTCCAGAGCCTGTGGATGGTGAAAAACGGATTCCAGCTGATTTTCAGCCTTCAGGAGGGCAGGTGGGGAGGTCGTTTTTGCGTTCCCCAGCCTTCAGGAAAGCCTCCGGAGCCTGTGGATGGCAAAAAATGGACCCAATGGCCCAACCGGAAGTTCATTTCCGAATTTTCGGCCTTCCGGTTGTGCCGTTGGGCCATTTCACCCTCTCCAGGCTTCAGGAGGCTTTCCTGAAGCCTGGGGAAGGTGAAAATGACCTCCCCCCGCCATCCGGAAGGCCGAAAATCAGCTGGCCAGCGCACACATGCACGCTGGAGCTGACATAGGGCAATGCCTCGCGATCACTGTCCTATTCCCTTTTTCCTCCCTGGCTTTCCTATTATTTTCATTTTTCTTTGTATTTTATATTTTGATAAACCAATAATTTTTTTTAAAAAAGAAATTCCCAAGTATAGTGTTATTTTCAACCACAGTGCCTTTCATCAAACAGAAAGGGAAATGGGACTGCAGTTTAATTGTCACCTAGTGAGAAAGTGGCTTAGGAAGAATGCTTAGCTTCATTTTCAACTTATATTCAGCCCACTAGGAGACCAGACCAGACCAGACCAGACCAGACCAGAAAATCCAGCTCTACAGGAAAAGTAGAGTTATACTTTATTTGAGATTGCCTGTAACATCAGAATATTGTTAGTGTGCTTGCTCTGACATTTTTCATTTCTTACTATTACCATACTAGTCATAGAGGTGGCTCTCAAGCCACATTTAGTTATATATGTGGTTTTCGAGATATTGGACTAGCCATATATGTACGTACTTCTTAGCCATATATATTAGCCATATATCTATAAATACATTGGACTCTAGCTTATTACCCAGGACATCTTCTGATGTTTTTTAAGTGTTGCTATGTAGAACTTGGCAGCATTGTTTGTTGTAGCAGGCTTGATATCTGAAAACAGCAGCAAGGTGCAGAATTGTCCTATGCTCCTTGGATATTTGTGCAGTAATGGTGAGATAAGACAGTACAAATATAGGCACTGGAGAAGCACATGCTAGGATCTGCTTTATCTTTAGATCTTATAATTCTTTCACAGTTAATATAGATATTATTTTATGCTTAAGAATTTAACTTTTTTTTCTTTTGTTCCATCCTAAACTATCTTAGTTTAGCTTTGTGCAAGTTGTCTACACACGTTAACTTTCCCAAGGCTGATTTAGGAAGTCTTTAAGGCCACACACCATGAGCTGAGTTAGTGTACAGGGCAGACATATCAAAATTCTACTGATAGATTGCACCTATTCATGCGATTCTGGGGACATCAAAGCATTCAAATGCATGCTATTTTACTGCTGTCTGAATTAGGACTATATGCTACCCTTGTTATGCTGTTTCCCTGCATCATTATGCCGACTGCCCCTTTCCGATTCCAACCATTTTATCACTAGGACCGTAAGTAAATATTGTATAGCTTTGGGGAAGATGGGATGAAACTGATATAAAAGTGACTGGTTCTTGTAATTTGAATGTACTTTATTTATTTTATTTCATTTCTTTTACTATTTGAGGTATGATTGATCTTCGATTCTGATAAAGGTTTGTATTCAGAAGGTCACAAAAAGCAGCAATACAAAAGGCAGGTGCCAAACATTTATTACAGTGAACATTCCCATGTATAAACCACAATAATCTTTATTCACTTTTAAAGTCACAGTAGAAAATGTAATACCAAGACCTATTGCAATGAAATTACTTTGACTTTGCATGGAATGGAAAAGGAACAGTGGAATAGGATATTTTCCCTGATTAAAGTTATTGTGCAAGTGAAAATTATTGCTTATATTAACATAAAGATTTATTTACCCCATTTAAACTATGTACTTTCATCCTGAAATTTAAAAAAATACCTTTGGCTCAGGCAATAGGATATGAATAACTTAAGTCATGGAATGAAACAAACAAAATGTTTAAAAGTTATGATATTTAAGTAGTTATATATAGAGCGGCATAGTGGTTAGAATGCAGTACTGCAGCCTACTTCTGCTGACTGCCAGCTGCCAGCAGTTCGAGTACCACAGGCTCAAGGTTGACTCAGCCTTCCATCCTTCCAAGGTCAGTAAGTTGAGGACCCAGATTGTTGGGGGCAATATTCTGACTCTGTAAACCACTTAGAGAGGGCTGTAAAGCACTGTGAAGTAATATATAAGTCTAAGTGCTATTGCTATTTACCAAACACATCTAAATTATATGAAAGTAACCAAAATATCTTTACAATCCCCAAGGCATGTCACAACTTTTGAGCACCCCTAATGTTTGGAAATTGAAAGTTGAAACATTTGACACGCCCTAAATTGGATTACTTTTAGTTAATTCCAGTGAATTCTTCCACTTCACATATTCAACTGAGAATTCTCCACCGATATTGAGAGCAGTCGTAAAAGTCGTATGAAAAGCACCATAGATATAGAAATATAGAGACACCACTCACACCTTTACTGGCATTTAATTCTATTAATGGAGGCTGCAATCTTCTTACCTGAAAATATGTCATAATGCATCCAGTGCAGCGGTGGGTTGCTTCTGGTTCGGCCCGGTTCTTAGAGCCGGTAGCAGTGGCGGCAGGACGCTCCGCCCACCCGCCTGGGACACGTCTGCGCATGCGCAGAAGCGTTGCGTGTGTGCGCGCGCGCGCGCGTGAACTGGTAGTAAAGGTTTTTAGAACCCACTACTGATCCAGTGGACTTACTTTTGAGCAGAAAATCTGATTTGAATTGTATAAATGAAACAGAATACAGAACAGGGTTGGAAAGGACCTCTCAGAGGTCCTCTAGTCCAACACCTGCTCCAGCAGAAGACCCTATATCACTCCATACAAATGGCTGCCCAATTTCTTATTAACAACCTCCAGTGTTGGAGCATGCACGACTTCTGAGGGCAAGCTGTTCTACTGATTAATTGTTCAAATTTGTATTTTTATAAATTTCATAGTAAAATCTGTCTGTCCATATGTTCATCAATCCATCTGTCCATCTGTTCATAGATCCAATGATCCATTGATCAATCGGTCTATCTATTGATCCATCCATCCAATTTATCTTTTTCAGGTATGTCTTCTAGCAGAAAAAGTACATCTGCTTTTATGCAAACTTACCTAACTTCAGTGCATGATGACAATGGACAGGAATTCCACAACTCTCTGATTTATCTTATTTCATTTAGTTTTACAGAATCATTCTTCTTTTTTTCAATAGAAAAGCTTAGCCCAGAGTGTTTTAGTACTTGGCAAAAAAAAAAATGGTAAGTATAAAAAAATACAGAGACACATCTTAATTAAAATAATACTTTAGGCCAGTTGTAGAGCTCATGCACTACATGTAGAAAGTTCCAGGTTCAATCCTGGTATCTCCAAATTTCACCTTGAAATGTAGAAAAGTCACTGCAATCCATATGGCCAAAGCTGAATAAGAAGAAATAGAATCCGTGCTCATGATAATGCTAGTAGTTATGGAACATACTTTTCCCAGTCACTACTCATATCGTTTTATGGCTTTTTGCTTGGACCATTAATAGTTCAGATTCTTGTAGAGAGTTTAAGCTTACAATAAATCTTTATACTCATTTAAACTGTCTTGATCTCCTGATTTTCCTGACACAGATAGTCTTAATAGCAATAGAAATAGCACTTAGACTTATATAAGCTTCATAGTGCTTTAGAACTCTTTTTAAGCAGTTTACAATGTCAGCATTTTGCCCCCAACAATCTGGGTCCTCATTTTACTGACCTTGGAAGGATGGAAGTTTGAGTCAATCTTGAGCTGTTCAGAATCGAACTCCTGGCAGTCAGCAGAATTAGCCTGCAATACTGTATTCTAACCACTGTGCCACTAGAGCTCATAAACCTTAAACCAAGAGAACCCCAAGCACGGACATTTATAGCTGATCCAGTGAGTGGTCAGAAAGCAGAAAATCTACATTAGGAAATCCTGTTGTTATGAGGTTTTCTTTTTTAATTATTATTTTGTAAGAAAAAAAAATCAGGCTGCTGTGGAAAGAAATATCTCCTTGTTTTCTATAAGTGTCAAGCACTCTGATGGAGGAAGGAAGAAAATGAATAAAAACCTACAAAAGGACCGCAGCATGGAAAGAAAGACAAACATGTTTTTGTACAACACATTTTGTTGATTTCTTTGCCCCTGTGCTCAGCACAGTATTCCATCATTTAAGCTTCAGCCATATTTTCTTATTCATAGTTTAAAAGGGACTCTATTCCTTTCTGCTAAAGTCTCAGATCAACTGAGGCTTGATTGCTATGTGAAAAGCAATTTAAAGGAGAGGAAAAAAAGAAGTGGAAAATGCAAGACTTGGAGAGATCATTTTGAAGAATTACATATGAAACTTTCACCCAATATTCAACCATTCTGGAAGTAGAAAGCATATATACCTATAAATATTTTTAACAACTTGTAAAGGCTTTTTACAGGCTACAGTAAGTAGGATTAAGATTTTCAAGTTTCCACTATAGCTATTCTCTTTCTTTTATATTGTTTTTCAATATCTGCTCTCTTGTAAATGATAGGAAATAACAGAATAACAGAGTTGGAAGGAACCTAGGAGGTCTTCTAGTCCAACCCCCCCCCCCCGCTCCTGCTCTTATACCATTTCAGACAAATGGCTGTCCAATCTCTTCTTAAAAACCTCCACCAATGGAGCACCCGCAATTTCTAAAGGCAAGCTGTAAATTTTCCCACTCCATTAACTGCAAAAAACCCAATGTCCTGTTTTCTGTGAAGCAGGTTTGATCATATGGGCAGGGCTTCTAAGACTTACAACCCAACTTTCTCCCCGGCGGGATCTACCTAAGCAACTATAAACTTTTAGCACCTCCTACAACTAGAAAGAGAGGCGTGCCTGAGAAGGTCTATGCTCTGGCAATTCGAGTCCTACCACTGCATGACAGAGTGAGCTCCTGTTATTTTCCTAAACTCTTGCCAACCCAGCAGTTTGAAAGAATGTAAATGCAATTAGATAAATAGGTACCACTTTGGTGGGAAAGTAAAACATTCCGTGTTTCACCGTATGCTTAGCACTGCAACATGATGTCATGCTGGCCACTGACCACAAAAACACATTTGGACAGGGCTGGCTCAATGACCTAAAAGGATGAGATTAAAAGAGATTAAAAAGATGAGCACCATCCCCTGAAGTCAGCTACGACTAGAGGTGTAAAACCTACAGGGACTCCTTTACCTTTACCTTTACAACCAGCAAGGAATAATTGATTTATTTTTGAAATCAAACAAAAATAAAATTTAAGAATGCTACGATCTCCCTCTGTGACTTATTAATTCTGTATAACCTATCATACAGAATTTTTAATGCTTTAAAGGAACTCATTTCTATTGTTCTTGGCCATAGGATTTGTTTGTAACCTACTTGATTTCAGGTATTGTGGAAGGAGAACTTCGTTAGTCTTTGGTAGGAAAAAAAATCAGGAAGAATCTGGTAGCACTTTTTTTGACTAACCAATTTTATTAAGCCTTTGTGAGATCTGGTTCCCTTCTTTGGAATCATAGAGTGGTAGATTGATGTATGATTTGAGTTGGGGTGATGCAGAAGGGAGGAGATACTGTAGGTTGATTATGCAGATGCAGCTTCCAGGTGTGATTTAAGGAAGTCGACAGCCAGATGTAGTACTGATGACTGGACATCATCTATCGTAGCAACGGCAAATAACTTTGGCCTAAAGCATCTGAAGGAAACTGGATTGCTTAACCCAAAGTAGTCCTTCACAACAACCAAGAACTTGGAATGCTACACAGATTCAATATATGCATATTTAAGCTTAGACTAGCATGGACAAAAGACCTTTTATCTGAAGAATAAATCTGGGGTGATGATTAGTGGGACCACTGTAATAGGAGCTGTCCAATTTTAATGCTAAAATAGATTAAATAGATGTTAAAATGTGGAGCTCTGTTTGCACATCCTATTCCCACTTACTTCTCACTGTTTATGCTACTTTGATTATGGTTAATACAGCACAATCCAAACTCAGCCTCTGTGATGGATAAAGTTATTCACTGAATTATAAAATGTGTTTTCTAATGATTAGGATATTGATTATTCAGCTGCAGATATTAGTATGCTCTCTTAAAATAACTTAAGATAGCCTCTTTGTTTGTACTCTATGCATGGATATATCTTGTGGATAGCAGGCTTGGCACCTGCATTCACTAACCTTGTCTGTTTTATTTCCAAAGTGTTGACCAGATGGTCAAGTTGTTTTGGTGCTGTAACTGGTTGGGGAGGGGAGGGAAGAATTGTAATTATGGGTATGCGCAGGGCTGCAGCAAACACCCAAGGCAAATGACAGAAAGTCATTTTTGCATTTAGATTCTCGAGACACGATAACACGAGTGCATAGAAAATATAACTGCCTGGAAGGAACATTCAATTATTATAGTGCATCGCCTCCCCACTCCCACCCCTCTCCAACTTTTCCTTTTCTTGCCAAAACTCTTATATTTATTGCTTCCAGAATGGAAAAAAAAAAAAAAAAGAGCAAAATAAATTTTCCAAAGCAAATGTTTTTCCCAAGTAATGGTTTATTAATGAAAATAATGACAACAGCAATAATTGGAAGTGAATACTCATGACATGCTAATAATGTCAGAGAAGTTAATTTAATGGCATAAAAATAAAAATGGGGTACATTGATAGACAACATCCTAGGCATGCTGTGAATATTCAATTTTTCTTAAAATAAATACTGAAGAACGATTTTCAGCTGCATATTATGTGTTCTCCTTAAGTATGCTATTTATTAACATATAAAAGAGTCAAAACCCTTTTAGATATAATTCTCTTCTTTTCTTATAAACAAAATTCAACCAGCTATACTTAGGCTTTCTTTGGTTTTAGAAAAGTATATCTCTAACCAGGACCTTTAAAAAAGACAAAGAATTAGTGATTTAACACTTTGTTAACAGCAGAATCTCTTTTCCACATATGAGTATTTTTTTTCACCCAATAAAGTATCATGAGTCAATTTCAAGTTATGTTCTTTGGTTTATGGGGCTATGTAGTCTTAGACTTCAGAGTTGACTTTCAAATGTTGTATATTCAGAAAAAATGAAGTTATATATAATATTTTCCAAATCTTGGATGTGAAAAAATGAGTGACCACTAAATGGCAGCAAAGTATTCTTTGCCACCATTTAATGATGGTCTGAATTTTGCAACTTATTTCATTGCAACCCTAAATATGAGATATATATAGAGAGACACACACAATGGTTGAGGAATGGCAGAATTATACTTAGTAATCTATGGTATATAAACAGTCTAAATTATGCAATAGTTAGTTTTTTGTGATATTCAGTTCTGATATATTGTTCAATTTTTTATTTGTAGTTAGTTATTAGTTGTTGCTAAACCCTCCTGGATCAGTAGCATCTGAAACTGGAATGGGTGCAGGTTGCTAACCTGTTGATAACTCTAGTCTTGAGACTTCAATCTAGGAAGTAAGAGTTATTTGAGAATCAACTCTGCTCCCCACTTTAATTTTATTTCCACTCTTGAGTGGAGATGCTAAAGTCAAGTCAAGTATTCTTAATACAATACAAATCACCAGGACCGGATGGATTACATCCCAGAGTTCTAAAGGAGCTGGCAGATGTCATCTCAGAACCACTGCACCACATCTTTCAAAAATCCTGGAACACCGGGGAACTACCAGAGGACTGGAAAAGAGCTGATGTGGTTCCCATCTTCAAAAAAGGAAAAAAAAACAAACCCAGGAAACTACAGACCAATCAGCCTAACATCAATACCCAGGAAGATCCTGGAAAAAATAATAAAAAAACAAATCTGCCAACACCTAGAAACGAGTAAAGTAATAACTAGCAGCCAGCATGGGTTTGTTAAAAACAGATCATGCCAAACCAATCTTATATCATTCTTCAACACAGTGACTAAATTAGTTGACCAACGAAATACTGTGGACATAATATACTTAGACTTCAGCAAGGCATTCGACAAAGTAGACCACAACCTACTTCTTCATAAGCTAGAAAAAAGTGGGATAGACAGCTTCACCACCAGATGGATTCACAACTGGCTGACAAACCGTACTCAACGAGTAGTCCTTAATGGGTCTAAGTCCACATGGAGAGAAGTAAGCAGTGGGGTACCACAAGGTTCCGTCTTAGGCCCAGTACTCTTCAACATCTTCATAAACGACATAGATGAGGGAATAGAAGGGGAACTCACCAAATTTGTAGATGATACTAAGCTGGCAGGAATAGCTAACACCCTGGAAGATAGGCTCAAGATCCAGATGGATCTTTGCAGAATTGAACACTGGGCCCTATCTAACAAAATGAAATTCAATGTAGAGAAAATTAAAGTCCTACACTTAGGTAAGAAAAACCAAAAGCATACATATAAACTGGATGAAACCAGGCTTAACAGCAGTGACTGTGAGAGGGATCTTGGAGTCTTAGTGGACAACCAACTAAATATGAGCCAGCAGTGTGCAGCGGCAGCCAAAAAAGCCAATGCAATCCAAAATTGCATCAACAGAGGGATACAATCAAGATCAAGTGATGTACTAATACTACTTTATAAAGCCTTAGTTAGACCACACCTAGAGTACTGTATCCAATTTTGATCACCACACTATAAAAAAGATGTTGAGACTCTAGAAAATGTGCAGAGGAGAGCAACCAGGATGATTAGGAGACCAAAACATATGAAGAACGGTTACAGGAACTGGGCATGGCTAGTCTAGTGAAGAGAAGGACCAGGGGAGACATGATAGCAGTGTTCCAATATTTGAGGGGCTGCCACAGAGAGGAGGGGGCCAAGCTATTTTCCAAAGCACCTGAAGGCCAGACAAGGAATAATGGATGGAAACTGATCAAGGAGAGATTCAACCTAGAAATAAGGAGGAACTTTCTGACAGTGAGAACAATCAACCAATGGAACAGCTTGCCTTCAGAAGTTGTGGGAGCACTTGAGACTTTCAAGAAGAGATTGGACTGCCATTTGTCAGAAGTGGTGTAGGATCTCTTGCTTGGGCAGGGGGTTGGACTAGATGACCTACAAGGTCCCTTCCAACTCTGTTAATCTGTTAATCTTAATAAAATAGGTAGATGAGGAGTATGTGTGCATATCCATCTTTTAGATCTATAGGCTTTTTCACGCTTTGTGATAAACACATACACTAGTAGGAATAAGACCTGCAGAAAACACAAACCAAAGGATTATCTCACCTCGCTTTGATTATTTATATGCATGATACTAGTATTATTACAACAGACAAATGGGGAGCTGGTTGTTATTCCAGTAGCCCTAACCCTATTGATCATCAAATATATTGCATTTTATTGATGGTTTGTAGTCATTAGCAAGTCAAATATAGCATATAGAAAAGCAACAAAAACACAGAAAATTAAACATGCTCATTTATCAAAAATAAAATTTCAAAATCGCTATCATTACATAGTAATTTTTTATCAGTAGATAAAAAAATGTGAACTTCTGTCCAGTTCCAATATACAGCTCTAAAGGAAAATCCAAAATCTAAATCTAATACTTCCCTTCCCCCCCCAAATATTTATTTATAAAAACTGCAAGCACATATGATTTAAAAAAATGGGGCAACAGTTGCATTTCGAAGACAGTGATAATTAAAGATTTAGGCAACTGGTGATAAGAAAAAAGGGATTGGTGAAACTTTAATGTTTAAATTATGTTTATTATAATATCACTGATCTCACCCCCTCCCCATTTCTTTCTCTTTCTTTTTTGTCCTATATTTGTTTGTATTTAAGCCCATGCTGCTTATTTTGTTGTGTATTTAAATTTGGTTGTTTGGGAATAGGACAAAAATACGCTCTTGTTGTCTGAATTGATTGTCAGTAATTGTGATCTATCCACTATAAAGGTGGTACAGAGCACATAAAACAAAGTCCAATTGTGGGCAAAATCTCATGAATTTTGTTTAGCTGGTAATCCTTAATAAAACTAATTCACTCTTCCATCACACTTCCTCCCTTCCTCCTATCTGAATATGAAGTTAATCCTTGAAAAAGGAAACCACAAATCCAGCCTCAAAGCAGTAATCCTTAGTTAATATTGCTTTGCTTTTTGCAGTTCTACATTTTCCAAATTTTCGTAGGAATTATAATCATATCTATCTTTCAGTCAATTTATCCACCTGTCTGAATATGTTTGATTATTCGTTATTGCAGTCATTGAGCAGTCAGACTGTGACAAACAGAAATGCAGAAGCAATAGAAAAACAATTCAACAAATAAAATATATGGTATGTTATAAAGCTGGAGGTTGTGAGGATTATACTGTATAAAAGAAAATATATCATCTGGCCAAGTACTAAAATCATATAAAATCATTGTTAGTATTGCTATAAAACAAAATAAAAAAATTCCTTGCTACTAGGCACCCACTTGGATGAAATGAATAGATTTGTATTTCATAGTTACAAAGAGAGCAAAATAGGACAACTGACAGTCAAGAGCATGTTAAGGTTTTGTAAATGAACCAATGTGCTGTATGTCAGCTGAGAGTGTAATATTATAAAGCAGCATAACCCATTATTGTATTTATTTTGTCTAAGACCCATTTTCTCTCTAGCTATTATTCTTTTGATAGCAATAGCAATAGCACTTAGACTTATATACCGCTTCATAGTGCTTTACAGCCCTCTCTAAGCGGTTCACAGAGTCAGCATATTGCCCCCAACAATCTGGGTCCTCATTTTACCCACCTCGGAAGGATGGAAGGCTGAGTCAAGGTCTGCTTCCAACCAGACCTTGAAGATCTGGATGCATCTCCTTTATTATCTTTATAGTGAATGGAATGATCATGCAATTAAAATTAGATTATTCAGTTAGCTTCAATTAGGGCAAAAGAAGAAGGGGACGACAGAGAGTGAGGTGGCTGGATGGAGTCACTGAAGCAGTTGGTGTGAGCTTAAATGGACTCCGGGGGATGGTAGAGGACAGAAAGGCCTGGAGGAACATTGTCCATGTGGTCGTGATGGGTTGGACACGACTTCGCAACTAACAACAACAACAAAATTAGCTTCAGTTGATAAAGGAACCCCGCTCAGACCCTGGGTAACCTATAAAGTAAAAAATAAAATAAGCAACAGTTACTGGATCTGGTTAGTATTTGAGTAGGAGGCTAATAGGACACCAGAGAAGTATAAACTATATCAGCCAGTTGAAAAGGCAATGCAGAAGAAGGTAATAGTAATTCATTTCTGTACTGTACATTCATGTAAAATCAACTCAGAGCCTTTCCCTTTTAATTCAAAGAGGCAACGTTGCAGTTTCCCTGACAAGAAAAAACAAGTAACCATGGGACCAAGGGAAGGCAAATTGAATTTATTTTTCAGATAATAATTTTTATTAAAGTTTATAATTGCAAAGATAAAAAATAGAGACTAATAAAAATATAAAAAGAAAAAGTGGAGAGAAAAAAGAAAAAGAAAAAAGATAGGAAAGAAAAAGGATCTGTAAAAAATGACTTCCCCCTTTCATCGCAACAGGAAAAAAAATACAAACTAATAAAAATATAAAAAGAAAAAAGAAAAAGTAGAGAGAGAAAAAATAAAATTTTAAAAAAAAGATAGTAAAGAAAAAAGATCTATAAAGAAATGGCTTCCTCCCCTTCATAAAAAGAGCAAATACAAACTAATAAAAATATAAAAAAGAAAAGAGAAAGGTGAAGAGAAAAAAATAAAAATAAATAAAGCAAAGAATAAGAATAAGGGGGTGAAAAAGTATGTAAAGAAATTTCATCCCCCTTGTTCACATCAACAAATAATCCATCCCCTTTTTTGATGCTGGGACAAAAGTCATCACAGTCATTATTTTTAAGCAGAGTTACTTGGTGCAACTCCATTTGTGCTCAGCTATATACTGTGAAACGGCAACCAGTCCATTCAGTTTAAAACTTTCTAAAAATGAGATGTTTTAGATCAGGGGTCTCCAACCTTGGCAACTTTAAGACTTATGGACTTCAACTCCCAGAGTTCCTCAGCCAGCAAAGCTGGCTGAGGAACTCTGGGAGTTGAAGTCCACAAGTCTTAAAGTTGCCAAGGTTGGAGACGCCTGTTCTAGATTTTATGTTATTTATTTATTTTTATTTATTTTGTTTGTCAAACATGTACAAGATAGCAGGTATAGGTATAAACATAAAAATAATCAAAGTGAATACAGATAGATGAGGAAAATAGGACCGTAGGACAGGGA
>QLTV01001818.1:335892-361725 GCA_003457575.1 Thermophis baileyi
ACAGATTAAGGTAAAAGGTATGGGGGTTAGAGAAACTAACAACAGGATCAGGTAAAGTATTCCAGACATTTACTACTCTATTGCAGAAGTCGTATTTTCTGCAATCAAGATTAGAGCGGATTACATTTAGTTTGAATCTATTGATAGTCCTAGTGTTATTGCGGTTGAAATTAAAGTAGTCGTTAACAGGTAGGACGTTAAGGTAGATGATCTTGTGTACTAAGCTTAGGTCGGAACGTAGACGGCGTAGTTCAAGGTTATCCAGGCCTAAAATTTCAAGTCTACTGGAATAAGGAATTTTATTTTATCATTTTAGCTTGACCCTTTAACAAAGCAGAAACAGCCTTGGTTTCCTCTTCTCCCATTATTCTCCTATTGAAGTAAAAGTCCTCAAAGCTTCTGTCCAAAAATATTCCCCTAAGGCAATATAAGAAAGAGAGGCAAGATCCACA
Organism: Thermophis baileyi; assembly: GCA_003457575.1. Taxonomy (NCBI): domain Eukaryota; kingdom Metazoa; phylum Chordata; class Lepidosauria; order Squamata; family Dipsadidae; genus Thermophis; species Thermophis baileyi. Next base: position 336,345 of record QLTV01001818.1, read on the forward strand.
CACAGTCCCTATGTCAACAGTTGAAGCAAGCAATTCCTTTAGGGCCCAATTATATTCCACATAGCCACCGATGTCAGGTGCGAGAGCAGCTTTCCCACTTACGAGACTTTGAAGCACATTATATTTGGCCGCCTTGCTCCTAATTAAAAATGGCAAGCAAAACAGAAGTACAAACAATATTTTATGCAAATTCCAGTGCATAAAATATTGCTAATTGTATCCAAGCTATCATTTGTACAACTAACTGAAAACTAAGGTTAATAATACGGATCATTTCATATTAAGATGCTATACTAGGATTTGAGTTTAATTCCTAGGGTGCAAAACATACTGTAGATATGATTGATAAAGGCAGGAGCCATGCTCCTGAAAATATATGGGAACTTCTTCACCAGTTGATACTTAAAGGAACCAAGGACATCCTTCTGACTTAGTGCCTACTTATAAGGTATAAAGCAACATTGTATTCTAGTTGCTTTATTATTTAATTTATATACTAATAATATGGTGGCAAGACTCATAAAATTAAAACATCATCCTTGAAACCCTGGCTAGTAGACCTGTCATGCGTAGATAATACAGTCATCATTTCTACTTTACCCATTGGTTTGAGGACAACCCGAAAATCAATTGCGTCGTACTGCATAGACAACAATTTATTTATTGTGGAAAAAAACCCAGACATTATGGTATTTTCAAAGAAGCCTTGTAAACACAATTATAGGTGGCAAATAAATGGGAATGAACAAATTCAGAGCTTCAAATGTTTTGCAATTGTTTTTTATGCCACCAGTTCGGGGAAGGCCCAAATTCGGTTCCTAAAAGAGGTCAGAAGACGTGAAACTCCCATATTAAGACACACCCCCCCCGGGATAAGAGGTAATTATATATTACAATTATACTATTGGTATGATATATTGTATTATATAAGTGTTTTTATCAGGGCAACCTGGTCTACCCAAATATGGGACGGAGCATACTGCTTCCTCTTTCACCTTTCAGCCCCAATCCAGGAGCCTTCGCAGGCAGTCGCTTTCGCCACAAACTATTTTTGTGTTGAATTTATATTTACTGACAAAGAAATAAAGGGAGAATAGTATAGATCTATTTCAAGCTATTTAGCTCTCGTCAGCTAGCCATACCCTTTTGGGATTCGAACCCGGGCTACTTACATATTAGGTAGATGTATTAAACTCTAAGCCACAGGCTCTCCTCGCTTTGTCAGCTATACCAGGGGAGAGATTAAGTGGTTTTTATCAGGGCAACCTGGTCTACCCAAATATGGGATGGAGCATACTGCTTCTGCTTCCACTTTCTTTGTCGGTAAATATAAATTCAACACATTGTATTATATACTTACTGGACTAAAAGTACCTGAGGACAAAATAATAACACAGCTGTTCTATGGCTTCCAAATATGTGCATATAAGAACCCAGAACCATTAGAAGCTATATAATCAATCTTCCTACGGAACCTGTTTTTATTTTTTATATATCATATTTATATCAATTATATTTCTCATTGTGCTATATGGTTCCTCATTGTGCTGCTAATTCAACCCTTCAGATTGAAGCTGGAATTACTCCAGTTAACATTTGTGTGCAAATAGCACACGTTAGTTACTATCTCCAACTAATTTTCAATATGTCATTGTGGACTTTTCTTCAGTGTATTGATTCCAATGGGATTTTGTTGAGGCCAAACCATCTTTTAAATAACACACCATAGATAATGATTTTAGCCCCACCACATATTCGGTGAGCTCACCAAAAGATGCTCCTACTCATTTCCTGTACAATGTTGTTCCCCCAAACACCAGCACAGTTTTGACTCTTGCTCACTGTAATGTCTTCCCTTCTGCTGGGTCTTGGAGGGAAGGTTTTATAATATACCAAAAGAGCTGTTTCTTTGTCCTTGTAGTTAGGGGCAAGTGGAAACTGTAAGTCATATGTTGCTGAGAGTAAGTCTTAGAATAATACATTGGGTGGAGAGAAGAGGAAAGGGATAAAAAAATATGCATATTTTAACTGAATTCTATGCTAAAATGTTCCTTAATATGAATCAGAACATGAAAGACACTTCTGTTTTTCTCAGGATGCTTGAGAATTTCTTTTCAACTTCTCCTGGCGGTCTTTTCAATTGTTTTTCTTGCCAGATGAGCGTAGGATACAACTGGTATCATTGTTTTTATTTCCTAACTTTGAAATGCCCTATAGAAGGCTCTTTAAAAGACTCGGAATTTAATAGGAAGTGTGGGTGGTTGCAAACTATTGGAAAGGTAATTGAACAATGAACGAGAATATTCCCACATACACCTTCATTACCTTCTAACTTAATAAGGGCAAAGAACTTGATAGCCTTCTCTTGTGAATTTCCCCAGCATTCTGCTTGCAAAGGAAGTCTGGAAGCACCTCCTTTTTCATCAGATCAAAAGAGAACAACTATTTAAAAAAAGTGCAGGACTGCCCTAATTAATTAGCATGAAAGTAGAAGACAGTGTTGGCATGCCATGATCAAAGATACCTCCCACAGTGCAAAATGAAAATTCAACAGACACAATAATTGAGTGGAAGTGTTATCTGGGCTACACTATTATCACTTTCACATGCACAGTTTTATCTATCTTGATCACCTCCTCAAATAGTTGCTATTTTCCAAGCTAAACAGGCCCCGTGACTAGTCACATAGTGACCTCATCCAACTGTCTCAACAAGGAACTGGCAGACTGAAACTGCACTGTTTTCCACGTACACCAGCCAAATATTTGCATTTCATCCCAGAACAGGATGAAAAGGTTGCTCACTGATCCTGATCTCAACAACATGCAGGTGGGAGAAAGCATTAAATATTTGCTTTTCATGAATATATGAACATTAAAAAAAAAAAGAACTGGGGATAAATCCATTTTTAAAGGCATATCATGCCAATGAATTTTCTCAATAGATGAATGATTTCAGAAGAAGAAAGGCATAAATGGCAGTCAAATTAAAAAGGGAAGTGTCTTTCCATTTCGGATTGGACTTGTAGCTGTCCTTTTTGCACTCCCTTGAATGAAATGTATACCATCTCTTTTAAACATGCTTTATAACTTTAAAACGTGGTTATGAATATGCAACCAATTTTGGTCACCATACTACAAAAAAGATGTTGAGACTTTGGAAAAAGTTCAGAGAAGAGCAACTAAGATGATCAAAGGCCTGGAGACTAAAACATATGAAGAACGGTTGCAGTAACTGGGCAGGGGTGAAATCCAGCAGGTTCTAACAGGTTCTGGAGAACCAGTAGCGGAAATTTTAAGTAGTTCGGAGGAACGGTAGCGGAAATTTTGAGTAGTTCGGAGAACCGGCAAATACCACCTCTGGCTGGCCCCAGAGTGGGGAGGTAATGGAGATTTTGCAATATCCTTCCCCCAGGAGTGGGGAGGGAATGGGGATTTTGCAGTATCCTTCCCCTGCCACGCCCACCAAGCCACGCCCACAGAATCGGTAGTAAAAAAAATGGATTTCACCACTGGAACTGGGTATGGCTAATCTAGAAAAAAGAAGGACTAGGGGGGACATGATAGCAGTGTCTCAGGGGAAAGAAGAGGGAATCAAATTATTCTCCAAAGCACCAGAGGGCAGGACAAGAAACAATGGTTGGAAATGAATCAAAGAGAGAAGCAGCCTGGAATTTTAGGAGAAACTTCCTAACAGTGAGGACAATTAACCAGTGGAACAGCTTGCCTTCAGAAATCATGGGTACTTCATCACTGAATGTTTTTAAGAAGAGACTAGACACTTATCTAAAATGGTATAGGTTCTCCTGCTTGAGCAGGGGGCTGGACTAGAAGACCTCCAAGGTCCCTTCCAGCTTATTCTATTCTATTCTATTCTATTCTATTCTATTCTATTCTATTCTATTCTATTCTATTCTATTCTATTCTATTCTATTCCATTCCATTCCATTCTCAAATTGTGTCTAAAGAAGACAGGCCAGTATCTCTGCAAAAACTGGTCAATCGTGTCCAAGTTGTCCTATACATGCAATTAAATTGTGCAAGTATCACATGATGACTGGAAATCAATTTGATGTGCACAATGACAATATTTCATTATTTCTTTCTCCCTATGGAAAAGTTTGAGATGTTTAAATGTCCATTTCTGAGCTTTCTGCAATCCTTTTTGTATAGGGTTAGGGTACACACACACACACACACACACACACACACACACACACACACACACACACTTCCTGGTACAATATGTAGGAAAATATCATAAGGGGGGAAAATCCACTTAGGGTTAGGTCTCCATGAATTTGGGGTGAATGGTTGTTAGTCAAGCACTACCTGTATTTAAAAAAAATGTTTTGATAACTTAGGGTATTAGCATTAAAGGAAACAGAAAAATATATTTTAGGTTTAGCTGTTTTTTGTTTCTACTTGGGTCAATACGAATAACAATCAGTAACATGATGCAGGATGCAAGAAAAGAAAAAAAATCACTTGGAGAGAAGCTTTTAGCTTAGCAATCCTAAGTGGTTGATACATAGTTGAACATAGTTCTCTATTTCTCCCAGTGTCTTTGTTTATCCTTACCATGAAAGAGGTATGATCAGAACAGGGGAGTATCCTCTTCCCTTCCTTCTCCTTCTCTTCCTCCTCTGGAAAGCTGGTAAAGATGCGTAGAGCAGATGCCTTGTGTTCAGTGAATGAGTGTGGGTATGTGATGGAACAGCCATTCAACATGGGACTTCTTTGATGAACTGACAGGTATGGAAAAACTGGAAATTTAAAGAAAGGCTTGGGAGATTTTTGTGTGGTGCATATACACACACACAAACACACACAGAGACAAACATGCTGCATTGATTTGGTTGTGTGCTGGATCCTTTTGGGCTGAAAGAAGTATAAAAAGACTTTGTTTCAGGTGCACCCTTGTTTCCTTCTTGTCCCTGTGTGGCAGACTTTGTTCATTTTGATTTTGAAAGGTTGGTAACTGTGTGGCTAAATCAATGGAGGAAGCATATTTTTCTGCTCATTAACTCTGGTCTGTTTTATATTCTGTCTTCTGGGGGGGGGAGGGAGGAAATATTGAGAAAGTTTGGGATGCTGAACCTTCCTCTGAGAACTTATAGAAGGCTAGTTGATAATGAACACACTCCACATTCTTGGAGAGATAAGAGATTTCACTGGACATAGAAAAATTACTCAGAATTTCAAAGCAACTATTTTCCACACCTGGAAAATATTTCCATTTTCAATGGAAAAGGGGATATAAGAAGTCTAGTAAATGAATAAGGAAAAGCTTAACCTCTGAATCTGAAATTTAAAGACTGCTCTTGAATTTAATGATTTGGGGAAGACATTTTTATGCTTTAAGATCTGTTTGGGACTCCTAAATGACAAAAGAGGCAAATGGAGGAATAGAAGGGAGAAACATTATAGCAACTCAAACTCACTGTAATATATTATAGCATTTTGGTGTTAGTTGTTAACTGAAAACAGATGCAGAGTATTTCTAATGTGTTTAAGAAACCCAAATTGCAGATTGCAGGAATTGGATATATCTAGTCTAGTGAAAAGAAGAACTAGGGGTGACATGATAGCAATGTTCCAGTATTTGAAGGGCTGCCACAAAGAAGAGTGGTTCGATCTATTTTCCAAAGCACCAGAAAGCAAAACAAGAAACAATTGATGGAATCTAATCAAGGAGGGAAGCAACTTAGAACTAAGGAGAAATTTCCTAACATGAGAACAATTAACCAGTGAAATGGCTTGCCTTCAAAAGTGGGTTGTGGGTGCTCCATCACTCGAGGCTTTTAAGAAGAGACTGTACAGCTACTTGTCTGGAATGGTACAGGGTTTCCTGCTTGTACAGGAGGCTAGACTAGAAGACCTCCAAGATGCCTTCTAACTCTTTTATTCCTGTTCTGTTCTGTTCTGAAACATTATGGAGAATCTGTGTTGCATTTTACTTTATTTCACCTTCCTATTTTTTCCATGACAGAACATGAGGCAATACACACAGACTTTTTAAAGTACAGAATATGACTTATATCCTACATCTTAGATCATGTCCAAAGACATCTTTTGCTATGCAGCTCAATAAGGACTGCCCACAGTCCTGGAGTTCCTGGACAATATGTATGATTTTGGTTATCAAGTATTCAGCATCTAGTGGCATTGAGCCATTAAGAGTTTTAGAAGATCTGTGGTGAAAAACAAACACACACTTTCTTCTTCATTATTATTTATTCTCAATGAATGAAACCCATTACATATGTTCTTTAGATTTGCCCAAATTGGAATATAAAGGCATTCTAATACACAGTACAATTGTACCAACTTATTGTACATCAACCCTATTTCTGATAGGTATCCTGAGCAAATCATTTCCATTATTTTGGAAATAAAGGATAACTGGTTGTTAAAATAATTTTACTACAAATATCATAATTTAGGACATTTGATTTTCACATGCAAGTAAGAGAAACTATTAATTTCATCTAGCATACTACATAGTCTATATTGTACTATAAACCATGATACTAAGCAATTTTAGATATGCTGAGGGTAGTAAAGTGGAAAGTCCTTCGCTCAGCAGCTATTGTTCAAAATACTCCACACTTGCTAACTTCTGAATCAAACTTTTGCTGATCTATGCACCTTAGAACATGTTCAAAGTGTCATAAGTCAAGTTGATATGCATCCTAGAACATCAAAATAGCTTTAAAAAGAGAATTGATGCCAAATTGCTCCAGAGACAACATACTATGATGGTTTTCCTGAATATTTTATGATATGATTTGTGGAGAAAATGATGTTTTAAACATGACTAATACCTATTTATGTAATCTCATAATAAGAACAATAGAATGATGGAGAACATGGACAATACAAGCAATTCAACCAACCATTTGGTAAATAGAATTGGCTGAAAAAAATCAAAAGTCAAATTAAAAAAGAAAAACAGAAAGAATGCTACTGGCCTCATTAGAGCAAATGAAAAGTTTGGGCTTTCCTTTTGTGTAAGATAAACAAGGTAATTAAAGCAGTTCCAACATTATTAAAGAAACAAATCAACTTTTGTACTATATTACTTATGTTGGAACAACAGAACTGAAACCAAAGAATAGAAAGCAGCAGCAGCAACAACAAAAACAATTATGGACAGATGTAAACAATCTAAAACATCTAAAACAAGGTTGTACTAAAAATGAAAAAAAATGAGTTCAGCATTATAAAAGAATACAATCTGGGGGCCAAGATAATTACAGAAATTTCAGACAAAGTAAGACAGTAATTGTGACAGTAGAAGTCTGAAAGCTGGTCAAGAAAAGAATGAACTACCTACGAACCTGATTTGGAACTAAACAAAATAAAACATTGAATTTTGGAAACTGTGTTGGAGAATGGTAAGGAACAAAATGAAATGGCATAATGGGTCAACAAACCTGAAAAAGAATTTGATGGAAAACAAATAGCTGTGGTGATAATAGAAGAAATGGTTCGAAAATCTTGTAAGATGGAGAACTCAAGGCAATATCAACTATGTGGCTTTTGACTCAATACTTGATGAGCCTTCATTCAGGGGTGGGCTGCTGAGGGTTCGCAGGGGTTCAGGAGAACCTCTAGCTAAGATTCTGTGCAGCTCGGAGAACCCCAAATCCCACTCCTGGCTGGCCCCGCCCCGCCCGCCCCTCCCAGGAGTCCCCACATGGCCCATTTTAGATGCAGGTAAGTGCAGGGCGCGCACGGAGGCTTGGGGAGGGCGAAAAATGGGTCTACCGGAAGTTCGGGAAGGCTGGAAACGGGCCTGTTTCTGGCCTCCAGAGGGCCTCCGGAGCCTGGGGAGGCCATTTTCGCCCTCCCGGTGGCTCGAGGAAAGCCTCCAGAGCCCAGGGAGGGCAAAAATCCTCTCCCCCCCCCCCGCCATGGTGCAGGAGGCTGACTAGGCCACGCCCACCATGGCCACGCCCAACCAGCAACCGGGCAGAGAACCCCTTGCTAAAATTTTTGAAGCCCACCCCTGCCTTCATTCCAAGCTAGTAATATAGCCAAATGATCTTCTGTAGATAGAAGTTGGGGAGAGGGGGAATGGCTCAATTGTTAAAGATGCTGAGCTTCCCAGCTGACAACCTGGGTTTCAGACCCGAGTGTCACACAACAGGGTGAGCTCCCCTTTTTGCCCCAGCTCCAGCTCCTGCCCCAGCTCCTGCCCACCTAGCAGTTTGAAAGTATGCACATGTAAGTAGATAAATAGGTACCACTTTGGTGGGAGGTTAACTGCATTCAATGCACCTCGGTGTATAGTCATGCTGGCCACATGACCATGGAAATGTGTTTGGACAATATTGACTCCCTCAGCTAAGAAACAGAGATGAGCCCCACACCCCAGAGTCAGAAACCTTTTATATACAAGAAATGAAGGGTAGATGACATCTTGAAGAACATTCCTACTATAAGAAACTGGTGACTGCCTATTCAAGTCTCTGAAATTTTCTTGGTAAGATTTTGTAAGTGGCTTGTTATTGTCTGCTTCCTATGGCTGAGAAAGTATGACTGGCCTCAGGCTATCCAGTTGACTTTATGCTGAAGGGCTACTACAATTAATTGTTTCTAATCTGATGCCTTAAATGTTTAATGGAATGAAAAGGTAATTTTTCCAATAGAACAAAAGGGACTGGCAAAACTTCAAATGGCACAACAAAGCTACTAACAAAATAAAAATTCAAAGAAAAAAAACTTTGTAGCCAAAGTAGGCTGTTTGCCTCACTCAGAGCTAGCTTTAAAAATACTTGCTAGTTTTTGGAATAAGAAGATTTTGAGAAGATTCCTGGAAATGTCAACAGTCTCATAAAAACCAACTTTAGAGTGAACGGAGAAGTAAAAATAAAGTCAGAGATGTTCCATTGGGAGATTCAGTCCCCCCAAGTTCTTTTTGTGCAGACAATGATTCCACTCAGAAGAATTCTGAACAAAATTTATTGTCAGCACCTTCGAAAAGAAATTTGGCCTGGAAAAATATGCTAATGTTGCAATTAAAAGAGGCCAAATTATATGAGAAGATGTGCTACAATTAACAAATGGAAATGCTATTAGATACCTGGCATTTGAAGAAGGGCATAAATATTTAGAATTAATGGAAGCTTCTAACATATTTTATGGCCAATTTAAAAAGCCTACTAGTTTACATTACATAAAATGAATCCAAAAAAAAGTTAAAATCTAAAACTAAATGGTAGAAATATTGTTAAAGCAATAAACACTGAAGCAATCCTTATAATTAGGGACTTCAGGGGTAATTGATTAACCCAAGGCTAATTGGTCAAAATTGATAAAAGAAAGAAAGAAAGAAAGAAAGAAAGAAAGAAAGAAAGAAAGAAAGAAAGAAAGAAAGAAAGAAAGAAAGAAAGAAAAAAAGAAAGAAAGAAAGAAAGAAAGAAAGAAAGAAAGAAAGAAAGAAAGAAAGAAAGAAAGAAAGAAAGAAAGAAAGAAAGAAAGAAAGAAAGAAAGAAATGAATGACCATGCAGTATGCAATTCATCCAAGAGGTAGAATTCACAGGTTATATGTACCAAATATACAGATGGAAAATAGTTATTGCAAATAAACTGTGCAAGTAGAAAAATATAAATCTGAATTTAAAAAAAGTAAAGAAAAGAGGATCTTCTTATAAAAATTTGTGAGAAAAAATTCCTGAACTCAACAAACACTAATTCAGAATACAGCAATGAAGTGATTCAAAGTTGGATGAACACCTGGAAAAGCAAACTATTCCATGGCCAATTCAATATGAAAATAAAAGCAGAACAAAATCTAATATGAATGTTAGAACATACAAACAAAGAAATTGAGAGAACAATCATGGTGACTCAGGTCCTGAAAACCCAAACCATCATCTGAAAATGCTGAAAATATTTCTGACATTACCATATATTGATTATGAATAATAAAGGATGAACCTGTAGAATGGTTCTCAGTAATGGTTCACATAAAATAGCTCAGAGCACATGTAAGACTATGATAAGTGCAAAAATGGGCAGCTGTATAAATTAGGTAGATAGATGATGGATGGATAAAGATAGACAGATAGATATAGATAGATGGATGGATGGATGGATGGATGGATGGATGGATAGATAGATAGATGGATAGAGAGATGGAAAGAAGGNATAGATGGATGGATGGATGGATGGATGGATAGATAGATAGATAGATAGATAGATAGATAGATAGATAGATAGATAGATAGATAGATAGATAGATAGATAGATAGATAGATAGATAGATGATAGATAGATAGATAGATAGATAGATAGATAGATAGATAGATAGATAGATAGATAGATAGATAGATAGATAGATAGATAGATACCGGTAGACAGACAGACAGACAGACAGACAGACAGATGCAGCATAGATTATTATTTTCTAGTACATATTTTCCTTGGGCTTTGATAGAAGCATGTGAAGGATAGTGATATTTTTTTTTTACAATCACTGCCCATTAGACTTTTGCAAGGGAAGCACTGTTAAAGTAGTAGAAAAGAATACTGTATATCGTGTTGTGAATGATACAAGCAGCCTTTCCAGAAGGAATGTATCATTTTGCTGTGCATTAGCAAAATGGATATTTGTTCTGCCATATATCCTATTTTAGCAAATCAGGTCCCTTCTTTCTTGAAAGGAAAGGAAAGGAAATCCTTGAGTGTACTTCTCCAACCTTCCTTTGTAGATCGCATATTATCTGAAAGTCTGGATTTTTGTTTTACTTGGCAGCTGTTCATTATTTATTCTCCCAACCACCCTGGACTGTCTTATAAACTAAGTTTGTAACTAGCAGGCTGGAGAAAAATCCTCAATTGATCTTACCTATCTGTGACATGTCAGTTCGGCCACCTGCAAGCATGATGTTCAAAGGTTTTGAGAACTGGTGACAAGATTCATCAGTTTTAACTTTCTGCAGCACATCCAAGCTCACATCTGAGAGCAATATAAATCATCATTATTAACTACATCTCAGAGGTTTTATAAAACAGTCACAAATGGAAAGGCTGGACAGAGGTCGTTCCTTTCCTTAGCAGACTTTTAGCTGCTTCTACAGTAAATCATTACTTTGTTCTCTGGCTGTAGAATCTACAATCAGCCCAATTCTTTTCTTAACCTGTGGGTAAATGCTAATTCCATGGGCTTTTGGCAGACAAAGTGATGTTCAGGGGAAGCTTTTAAAGGTTACTGCTAGCCTAACACACAGTTGCTTCTTGTAGTACTACTTTATTGTCAGAATCCTCAGGGTGATCTAGTAGTGCAGGGGTCCTTAAACTTGGCAACTTTAAGAGTTGTGGACTTCAACTCCCAGAATTCTCCAGCCAGGAGAATTCTGGGAGTTGAAGTCCACAAGTCTTAAAGTTGCCAAGTTTGAAGACCTCTGTAGTAGTGTATGAAGGCTACACTGAACCAATAAAGCCATTGATATCTGTGGTTCCAGTTATTATGCATAAAAATGGACAGAAGTAAGTTGAAGGTTGATTCATCTATGCCTCATCCTTCACCATTCTTTGCCCCTTCTATTAAACCCTGAACCCTATTTTTTTTCTCATCAACTCCAGTAATAATGTAATGTTCCAGTGTCCCATACAAGCCACTTTTAAAAGGCTTTTTTTTAAAAAAAAATGTTCACCCAATGTTAGAAGAGGACATTCTGTACTGCCAGTAAGAGTAGGAAGAAGAGTTTCTCCAAAGTTGCCCTTTTTGGGGAGGTGTGGAGATTTTTCTAAGATGTTTTCTGAGAGTTTTTAGTTTATCTTCAAAGATAAATTTGGCCTGAATACTTTGTAAATAGTGGCCTCTATTGGATAACAGGGGAAAAAAGACAGGGCGAATGAACTTTAAACCTTTCATTGAATCAACTGACTGGTTGCTTAAACTGTCAAGATAATACACCAAGTTCTGAAAGTCCCAGGATTGCAAAATAACAACAGCCACCAAGAACATTCATCATTCAGTGAAACATTATCAAGAAAGATTTTGTTACATTGGACTTACAGCTAAATTTTAATGAATATGATGGATGAGATGGTTTTGAAAGGTGAAACATCACAGATGGGACTGAAAGGTAGATCAACACTTGGGCTTCAGAATCTGAAACAGATAAAATATTTGGCAGATAAGGTAAGGAGGAATAAGGAGGAACAACTGCATCTGCAATGCAAGGCAAAAAGAAAATGCAAGGAAATATATTATCCAACTGTCCTTAGTCTGTCTTCTTTTTCCCTTACCCTACATTTAAGACTTGGTAAATTCTATCATATGTTGTCAGTATAGGCTGCTTAGAACAGTCATTTCATTCATTATCCAGGGAACTTTCACCTTCTTTTTTAAAAAGAGGGGGAGAGAAGAAAGAAAAGAAAGATTGTTTGATATTACAAAAGATTTTCTTGAAGTTGAATTCTAAGCATTATCTCCAGTGATTAGGAAATCGCACAAAGAACAATCAAAATCTTTGGTTGATTGAGGCATAGATGAAAATTTTATTTCTCATGAAAATATGAGAAATTCCAGAACACAGAGCTCACTGCATATGTATGAGCACATGTACTTACACACATTCATATATGACAAATATAGAACTTTTATTTTTACCCCTGGCATTTTCAGTGTACAGTAAAGCAGATTCCTTCCTTAAAGCACCTACAGTAATAAGAAAGGGAGAGAGAAATGGGAGCAAGATGTAGTGAAAGATTCATGTTAAAAAGGGTAGGAAACAGTGATTCTTTAAGTGATTTATCCTTAAGTTTAAGTGACCCTTTAATTAAACTTAAAGGCTTCATTAACATAGAGAAGAGTTTTTAGAGGTTTCCTCATATATTTTGCAGAAGAAATTGCTTTTGAAAACATCAGAAAGCTATTACAGAGTAAGGAGTATTTTGCATCTGTCTTTTTGGAAAAGGAAAAAGTGGTCTAACCTGTCAGGAGGTTCAGCTTGGGGGCAGATGAGAAATGCAGGTCAAAATAAGGACAGAAGTGGCGAGAGAACATGTAGCTTCTCTAAACTGAGTTTAAATCAATGGTGCTAGTGAATTACATATGAAAATGCTAAAGTTGAATTTGATCTTAGAACCATTGACTGTAGTATTTAAGGACTCCTGGAGTATAGGAGAAGTGCTGGAAGACTGGAGAAGAGCTAATATTATTTCAATCTTAAAAAAAAAAATCCTGAAAAAAGTAGGCCCAGGAAACTACAGGTGAGTCAGCAGGACATCAATACCTCTGAAAAATTTAGAAACGTTCATCAAGCAGTGGGTTTGCAAATATTTAGAAAGATACATGATCACTGCTAGAAATCAACACAGGTGTAAGGTCCAGCCTCTCCCCCTTATTCAAGAAAGTAAAGACTCTTGAAACTTGGCATTTCAAAAGGAACCTTTTATTGAAAGGGGGTGATAGCAGGAGAAAATCAAAGCAGGCTCTGAGGGCCCTCAGGCAATACAGTTAGAATAAAAGAAAATAGAAACCCCTCCCAGCAGTCCAGTGTGGATTCAGCCAATCCAAAGGTGTGAAGATGTTATTGCTGCTCTGAGAAAGTGATAAGGGAACTTTCTCAGGGTCATTTTCTGCCAGCTTTCCGGTGATGCAACCCACATGGCCCACCCTCCCCTTACATTCCCCAAAAGGTGAGAAATTTCCAGGCCCCTTTGGCGCCAGGGCAACGGTTATAAATCAGGTTAAAGGTTATAAAGGAATGCAATGCAGGATATAGGATATATAGGGTGAAAGCAATAAGTAAATGGAACAATTCCAATATCCCCCTCCCATCCCTTGAAGAATGGCAGATACACGGATCTGACAACAGGTTTATTAAAAATAGGTCAGATCAGTTAAATTTTATTGCTGGGGGAGTTGAGAACAAAGTGACTAGAGTAATAGACCAAGGATGTTGTGGCTCTAAATTTCAGTAAGGCACTTGATAAAGATAACCACCTTATTGGTTAACTCCCAGAGTCCCTTGGGAGTTGGGCGGCATACAAATTTAATAAATAAGAATAATTGATAAAATGGAATAAGGTGGGATGAGTAGTCTCACTACCAGGTGAATTTGCAGTTGGTTGAACAACAGTACCTAACGCAAGGTCATTCATTAGATCGATGTCCACGAGGAGAGATAAATCTACTAGGCTGTCTGAAGGTTTTGTCCTAATCTCAGTGTTCTTCATCATTTTTATAAATTGCACAGATGAGAGATAGGAGAGTGCTATTCAGATTTGCAGAAGACATAAAGCTGGGGATGGTTGTTGATACCTCAGAAGATCAGTTTAACATTCAAAAGCTTTGTGTCATCTGCACATCTGATGAGCATCTCTTCTATCACTCTTCTATGCAATTTATAAAAATGTAAAAATCAATAGACTTGAACATTGGCTTTATCCAACAAAATGCTGTTCAATGGTGAGAAATGTAAGGTTTTGCACTTAGATAGGAAAAAACCTATGCACAGGTACTTAGCTTGGCATTAATACTAGTGTCAAGGACTGGGCATGCTAGTAGATGACAGATTAAAATGAATCAGAAGTATGCTGTAGCTGCCAAAAGAGGCAATGCAGTTTTGGCCTGCATCAAAATAAGTATACTATTAAGATGATGGGAAATAATACTAATTGATGTTGTGCTGATCACAGCAATAGCAATAGCACTTAGACCTATATGCCACTTCATAGTGCTTTACAACCCTCTCTAAGCAGTTTACAGAGTCAGCATATTGCTCCAACAATCTGGGTCCTCACTTTTTTCCGACCTTGGAAGGATGAAGGCTGAGTCAACTTTGAGCCAGTCAGAATCGAACTTCTGGCAGTCAGCAGAATTAACCTGCAATACTGCATTCTAACCATTGTGCCGCCACAGCTCTTGATAATAATACTGTTTTCTATTCCATGGAACACCCAAGATGGTGAGGGACTTGGAGGTTAAATCCTAATAAGAATAGTTAAAATGAAGGAATGTCCCAGGGAAGAGAGTGTTAATTTATTTTCCATAGTACCTGAGAGTAGAACAAAAATCAGTAGGTGGACACATTACAGAGAAAGATCCAAACTCAAAATAAAGAGAAGTTTCCTGACCATAAGTACTATTAAGTTCAGGAACAGTAAATACTAGAAAGCCATTTGTTTAGGATGTCTGAGGACCTTGGTAAAACATTAAACATTCAGCTGCCAACCAATGACTTAAATAAGGGAAAACATTTAATGAGGTTGAAGAATACTTGTTTTTCAACAAGTCCAAGATATGAGCTAGATATGACTCTATCTTTGTGAGTTGGATGCATATGTAATATTCTTGTATAAAAAACATTGTTCTGAGCATTGGAAGCATCACCCTCGATTCTCAAAGTAACATATTGAAGATGACATGCTTTGTCTCAACATAAGTCCAGTCCACTTTAGCCAACCACTTTCCCTGAAGGCCAGAAGATGTACAGAAGCCACTAAAAGGCCAGAGAAGCAGCTGGACCAAAGTGTCATAACTTTTAAATAAAAGACCCACGCTGCTTTATGGATTTCTTGCAGTGGGGTTATTTGATTGAACCATCTTCTAATTTAATCACCCAAATGTAGTAAGTCTCCATACTTTAATCCATAGCATTTGACAGAGAAGGACTGCAGTCTATAAAAAAATTCTGTGATTGCCAACTATGACTTAATAAGACATATCTAGAAGGAGGTTTTGATAACTAGAAGAAAAGTTTATGGGAATGGAGAATAAGAGAAGCAGCAAGGGAGGTACATTAGATGATTGTCTTTGATTACATGGCTAACTGGGTGCTTTTAGAATTTCTATAACCATCAGTTGTTCCACAATTCCTTCCCTTCATTCAATTTTTTCCCCAAAAAACAACTCTAAAAAAAAAAGCGCCAAATGAGTGTTTTTAACCTATTTCTTCAGATCTACCCTCCAGGTTTCCAAGAGGCACCAATCAAAGTCCTACATTTATGTCATCAAGATGATGACAGCAATCTTCGAAGCTGTGAGAATTCACAAACATTTATCTGGCACAATCACAGCAGTCAAGTACAACTTTTAAGATGTCAGGGAAATATCTTTGGTTGAAGCTTTGACTAATGGGTTTGAAAAATAGGGGTGAGCTCTCAAACAGATTGAATCACACTGGGAAGGAGAAAGAAGTTTGGAAACAGGGCTAAGATACTGTAGGACTTCCAGATCTAGACAGGCAGGCAGATACTAGCCAATCAACCAGACATTGTGATAATAGACAAGGACCAGAAGACAGCAATAATGATAAATGTTGTGGTGCCAAGCTACAATAAAATCGGGAGGGGAAAAATAGTATGAGAAACTGGAAAAGTACCAGAGTCTGAAGGAGGAACTGGAGAGAATGTAGAAAGTATAGACCAAAGTGATCAAAGTGGTGGTAGGAGCACTTGGGACTGTGACGCCTAAACTGGGAGAGGGGTTCCAACAGATCTCAGGAACAATAACAGATCTCAGGAATTTCTCTCTGTGCAGAAGATGCAGTGCTAGGAACAGTTAAGATAATGCACAGAGCCCTCAAACTCCCAGGCCAATGGTAGAGGGCCCAAGATTGAGAAGGGTGAGAAGGGAATTTGTTTGGTCACACACACACACACACACACACACACACACACACACACACACACACACACACACAGAGGGGGGGGAGGGAGGGAGAGAGAAAGAAAGAGAAAGAGAGAGAGAGAGAGAGAGAGAGAGAGAAAGAGAAAGAGAGAGAGAAAGAGAGAGAGAAAGAGTAAAGAGAGATCCAACTGAAAACTATGGGCAAGCTTAAAACGAGCACAGTCAACATGACATTTTACCTTGCAGAAAAATTCTCCAGCATTTTTAAACCACTTCTTATTCAATTGAAGGAAATAGAATTGTCTTTTTACATTTCTTTTGTGCAATAACAGAATGTCAGTGACATTCTAATTCTCAATCATCCTGAAATTAAGGTAGCAAAAATTGCAATCCTTTTTACACAAGAAACATTTCTAATGTAGAACACTTTGAAACAGAAGGGCTTCTGAAGGATTTAAGGTTCTCTTGACAGAGATAATGAATGTCAGAGAAAAAAAATGAAGAACTTTAATAAACAATGCCACCAATTCTCAAACCACCCAACAATGCCGTGTTCCACATTTATGCGGTATTCATTTATTTCCAAAGGAGAAGAAAAGGGCAAATTGTTACAGTTGAAAGTAACATTCCTGAGCTTAGTAACAGGGCAGTTGAGGGGATTATGTGCACACCTAATCTTTCATTGTACAATAATCTCTTGAGTGGTCAACATATTTCTTGACTTCCCACACTTCAATTAAATCTTGAGAAATAATATCATAAAGGAACTCCCTCCCATTGAGTTGTTTCAGACGAGGAAATGTGAGCAGCCCAAAGAAGTTACCAAAGGCTGGAAATCTAAATCAGAGAAAGCAAGGTAACTACTTCAGCATTTACCACACTTTTCAGTAATCAAGTGAGCTCGATACCAAAAGAAATTTGAAAAAAATATTCCAGCTGTGATATATAGGTTAGAAAAACCCAATGACAGAAGCATCTTTTGTAAAGGAGGAGCTCTTTGGAGATATTGAAAAATAGAAGTTGGCATTTGCAAGCACCAGAGCACTCTCTGTTTATCTTACACTATTCAAATGCATCTTTGGCAATCTTAAGGCGTGAAGATAGACCTTTTATAGGGCTATATGGAGAAATCAATGCATGATAAATTCACCATGGTTTATTTTCAAGTGAAATGGTGTGATTTATTAACATCTCAGGTACCTGTGATACAAGAGACTAGGGGAAAAAACCTGGAGAAGAGCAACAAAGATGATTAGGGGACTGGAAACTAAAATATATAAAGAATGGTTGCAGGAATTGGGTATGGCTAATGAAAAGGACTGTCTGGTTTTCCTCTACTTCTGTACTTTTATTCTGCATTTTGTCTAACATATATTTGTGAAGTATTGGTCCCCTGCATATTTACAGGATGTTAGATGTGTACAAGATAATGTACTTGAAGTGGAATACTATACATTCTAATGGAGTGTAGTCCTAATTAATTGTATAGATAGGATTTTAACCGATGCATAGTTGTAGTTCTAAGGTCAAAATCAAGGTAAGAAATAGCAAAATACAGAATGTTTTTAAAAATAATACATGAATATTTTTAGTCCAGTTGGAACCCAAAATTTCTCCTCAAAGATTTAGCAAATATTGGGAATGTATCTAAGTGTTCTGTCAATAAAGTTGAACAGTAAAAGCAGTTGCATAGCTCTCAAAAGGCAGTTGGATAAATATATTTACCTCATTAGGGAGATATATAAATTAGTTTAGACAATTTCTATTATTGTTGTAACATCAAGGAATACCTGCCTCAGTTAATTTAAAGGGCCAGTTAAATTTGATGGATTTCAATAGAGCCTAGGGTAGATAATCAAGTCAAATTGATATGAATATTTTCTCTTTTCAAAACTGACACTTCTAACACCATCTGATAATTAAAGCAGAAAAGACAGTTAATAGGGCCTTGGTGGCCCCGAATGAGTTTAAAAAAGAAATCCAGGATAGATTTCATCCATTGCTTAATCAACACAATAATCATGTAAAACATTCACACTTGTCTTCTCTGCTTTGATTACTTTACAAAGAGACAATTTATTAAAACTTAAAATGTAGAGAAGCTGTAAAAAAATCTCAGTTGCAGATCAATTTTATTCTGTGCTTTCTTCTTTGTTTTTTGTTGTCAATCTGAGGAGGAAGAAGGGAACTGACTTTAGCTACCGTGGGTGTCTACTTCTGAAATATCTATTCTTTCCTGGAATTATATAAATGAAGAATCTGTTGAGCTGTCATTCCATATGTGAAAGGTCCTGATCAGTGGTGGGTTGCTACCGGTTTGCCCCAGTTCGGGTGAACCAGTAGCGGCGGTGGCGGGAGGCTCCGCCCACCCACCCGGACATCATCATGGACGATCTGCGCATACGCAGAAGCAGCGCGTGCGCACATCTCCGAACCAGTAGCAAAGGTAAGTGAAACCAATTACTGGTCCTGATCTTGGTTGTTTTCTTACAGATGTTTCATAACCCAAACTAGGTAACATCATGAGTACTAGTAAGGAATTAGTAAGAAAATCTCTTTATATTCTAGAGCCGTGATGGCGAACCTATGGCACACGTGCCAGAGGTGACACGCAGAGCCCTCTCTGTGGGCACGTGCGCCATCACCAGCTGCTCTTCTGGGTTCTGTCACGCACATGCACACCGGCCAGCTGCTCTCTTCCAGGTTCCGGCGCGCGCATCCATGCCGGCCAGCTGGTCTTCGTGCGAAGACCAGCTGGCCGGCACACATGCGCGTGCTAGAACTTGGAAGAGGGCAGCTGGCTGGTGCACATGCACGTGACAAAACCCGGAAGAGCAGCTGGCCGCCACACGCATGCACACCGGCCAGCTGCTCTCTTCCGGGTTCCAGCGCTATGGCGCGTGCACACGCACTCCAGTTTCAGCACTCGGTGCCGAAAAGGTTAACCAGCATTGTTCTAGAGGTTTGCCCTGTCAGAGTTGTTGGGAGTGGTCTTTGAGGTCCTTTGATTGGGCTGTTTTCTATTAGCACCAATGCTGACAGGGCAAAAGAAATTATTGGAAGAGTTTCATCATGAGACTTTCTCTTGAGGTCTTATTTTGGTCTGAGAAGCCAAGGAGCTGGAGGAAGGATTATACTGTAAAAGAGGACATTCAGAGACAACACAACCTAAAAGTTAAGTAGGTTCATGAACACCACACTCTACCCTTTAAATTCTACTTCAGGAAAGGGAAAAAAAAATGAAAGAAGGAAGGAAGGAAGGGAGGGAGGGAGGGAATTATGGGTGCTCCATCACTGGAGGTTTTCAAGAAAAGATTGAACAACCATTTGTTCAGGATGGCATAAGGACCCCTGCCTATGGCTCGGGAATGGAATAGCAGACTCTGAAGTCCCTTCAAGACCTATGATTCTATAATTTCTTTCTCTGAACAGTTTTAATATCCTCTGAAACAAAATCCAATGTTTTGAAATCCTATGCATACGAGAGAACATTTCCAGAATAAATTAAAAAAAACATTGGATTGTAGTCTTCTTTTGTCCTCCTCACTTTCCAAGCTTTTTGCACACTGTCTTCCCACAGTTTGGTTTGGCTTGCTTATTTTGGGCACCATATGCAATGACAGGACAGAATTGCTCTTCTCCGCCCTCATTTCTTTACTACTTGTACTTAAAGCGAGGATGGGATGGGGTGGGGGGAACAACCTGTCTTCATAATTCATTAGTTAACATTTATAGTGCATATTAGAGATGTAGCGTATTAGGCAAATGTTAAGTGCTATTGTCATGAAATGATCTTCCTAAATTTAAAGCAGGTCAATATTGTGCATTAACAATGACTTGTAGAAAATAGTTAATGGCCCAAGCAGTAATTTAGCATTTTGATGGATGTTTTGCATAACAGAGTGTGAAAGTACAATAATGGGAACAAAAAGAATGTGTGTGGGAGGTAGAGATACCCCCAGAGAGTACCATCTACTAGTCACACTCATCTCAATGTGCAATAGTAAAAGAAAATTCATATAGGGAGAATAGGCTCCATATATTCAATTAAGCATTTCAGCCACCAGTTACTACTGGCTAAGTCCTCATTCAGCCAAATTTGAAGATAAAATTAATATCAAGTATAAATGGTTCTAGAAATGAAAAATCTCAGGAGATTTGTAAGTGTTCTCCACATAGTGTGCCAGTATGACATCATTTAACACATTGCAACTCACTTGACATTTGAAGCGGAGAGAGGGATTTTTTTTTGTTATTATATTTTAAGAACCAGTGAATGGTTTCTATATTTCTTCATGTAAACCCATTGTGTAGCAACTTTTCATTCTCTCCATTAAAAAAAAATATCTTAATGGGATGAAATAACCTGAAGTGCAATGCCAAGAGGGGCTAAAGAGGAATCACATTCTTCAATTACATGGTGCTACAACACAATCAAGTGAATAAAATGGTCTCCTGTTGAAGTTTAGATGGACATGGAATTCTTTTCTGCTCAGGATATGGCAACATTTTTGTAAACTGAATTATTGGACTTCTGTTGGAGAAGAACAGGCAGAGTTTAGGGGTGAAGTCAAGAGAAAAATCAGCCTAGAGTTGTTATATTCCCACAGGTGGTTTGAGTTCAATTCTTCTTTAATTTTGTTGACTCTTATCTAGTTCCAATTTAGTGCTGACCGTGAGTTGACTAGATTAATATCAAGTGCAAAGAATCAGGATCAAATGTTAAGTTCCAGTTAACCTGATTTATTGCTCATGCCTATACACAATAATCAAGTCAACTCACGGACAGCATTACATTGGTGCTAGATAAAAGTTAACAGAATTCAAGAGAGGTTGGACTTGGACCACTTGTGGAAACTTAAGGACTCCAGGCTGATTACTTGCTTGACTCCACCTCTAGGCTCTGTCTCTCTTTCTCCTACAACTTCCTCAAAGGAACACTTTCCATATATATGCAGAGTTCACACAGAAAGATCAAGAAGATGGTTCTTCAAAGATATGTGTTCTTTATCTCTAGAAACTCCATTCATTAAAACCAAATGTTGTTTAAACAGACCTGTTCGCTTAAGTCTTCCATTTCAGTTGTTGCCATTTTTATCATATGAAAATGTCCCTTGCAGAACAGAATTATGTGTGTACATACCTATGCACATTTTCACAATACTTGATATCATCTGCAACTCGATGTAGGGTTGTTTCAATGGAAGTAATTTGCACCTTCAGCTTCATCTCCAAAGTTGTGATAAGATTATGAGTGATGCACATACATGTGTGAAGCAGACACAAATGTCATTCACAAAGTTGTGATTTACCAATCTAATGGACAGCAAAGAGAATGAAATGGCAATTATACTAAGGTGTATCTGTTTGTTTCCTGATTGCTTATTTGTACCCTATGACCATCATTAGGTGTTGTACCTTATGATTCTTGACAAATGTATCTTGTCTTTTTATGTACACTGAGAGCATATGCACCAAAGACAAATTCCTTGTGTGTCCAATCACACTTGGCCAATAAAGAATTCTATTCTATCCTATTCTAAAGCTGCTGAAATGACAACATCTTTAAAACAAACTTTAAAGCCACAATGCCATTAAAAACAGGGTAGGAACAGCAATAGAATACAGTGTGATATGAACTCAGATTTAGGATTCTTTTTGTGTGTGTGGTTATCTTTTTAAACATGGTTTGCCAATTCAACTTTTCCAATAACTGGACTTTCTAACGAAGAGTTATTTTCCCTGCCCTATGTGGCCTTCATCCCTGGAATGCACTTGTTTCTGCTCCACCTGCTTTCTGTTTTAATTTGAAGATGCTTTTAATTAATTTTATGATTGGTGCTTGAATAGTTTGCAGCAATTTATTTGATCTTTCTGGGGGTGGGGAGTGGAGGGAGAAATTTGATTTCCCTCTGTTGCTAATCTTTATTTGTATCTTGCCTTCCTAGAAGAAAAAAATGTGCCTGCTGAATTTTTGGATATGGAAGCAGTCAAGACTCCAAAGCAGATCAGGTGTTGGGATTATCATCCAGGGGTCTCTTAAGGCTTTCAGGGGCTCTGCTCCTCAGCTTGCTGGATATGAGACCATGTTCCTAAAGTGGGGTTCTAGGGATCTACTGGCTGAGTATTAGGAATTGCTCTCCCTGAGCTTCCCTCAGTGGATTGGCAGTTGAGTTCCTCAGATTTATAGTCTTATGGGACTTCAAAGGGAGTTCATGGACACCCTGACAGCCATGAGCCTTTCGCAGGTTATCTGGGGCCCAACATGGGACAATAATCCTATTTACTGTTGGAACAATGGCAGTGTGATATGGAATTGGGGATGCTTTTAGTGTCCACCTTGTCATGGCCAGATCATGTCCTGATTACCATGAGATTCTCAAAAAAACGAGATTTCAAGTTCTTTACAAGCTCTGGGTTGCTTGGTGTTCTCTGAGCTTGGTTGTTTTCTTGCCCACATTTCATTACCAAAGTAAGTAACATTATCAGGCTAGTAGGGAATGGGATTTGCTCTCTTTTTATACACTAGTGGTGTTGGTGGAGTATTCTTGGTGCTTCCTTGATTAGGCTGCTGTTTAGCTTGCTTGTCTGAGTGGGTAGTTTCTTGATTAAGGTATTGTTTACTTATTGATTGTTGGTCTAGGTTTGGTGCTAATCTCTGCTCATCATGATATTGATTGCTGATGAGAAGTCGTTTTGGTCTCTTTATTTTGACTTTTTGTTGTCTCTTTTGAATGGTATGTACATGCTGTTTATCTCTATGTGCCTGCTCATGGCTGATTTGTCTGAATGCCAGGCTTCCAAGAATTCTCCAGCATTTTTGGACTTGGCTTGGTCTAGGATGTTCAGTTTCCCAGTTGAAATTATGGTTTACAACCTGTATTATTAATTTCCATGGTGGGTTGCTGTTGTTAATGCAAATTTCCCCCCTTTACATTTTCAGCTGTACCCAGGTTACATTGCCCTATATATTTTGTCTGTGATGTCCCATTGCATTTTGGAGAGACTCCAAATTCAGCAAAACACCAGAAGAAAGAACAGTGACCTTAACCCATGTCAGAGATGATAAGGCTGATTAGATATGAAGTCAGTCAAAATTTGTGAAATCCCAGGAATCAGATATATGAAACAGAGAAGGACAATGAAAATACTACATTTTTATTGTAGTCCTTCTTCTTATCATTTTACTACAAGAAGAGAAGCTTTGCTGAAGAGTTCTTATGTATCCGTCTCTCTCTCTCTCTCTCTCTCTCTCTCTCTCTCTCTCTCTCTCTCTCTCTCTCTGTGTGTGTGTGTGTGTGTGTAACTATAGTTTTTTTTCTTCCTTAGCAGATGAGTTGTACTTATCTCTGCATGCAAAAATGTTCCCTGATCTTTGAGTATTTATGGAAAGGTCTTAGTTTATTATGAATGAAATGATAACCCACAGAATCACTGCAGTGCAACTAATAGGGCCAAGAAGAACTATCTCTAGAGGGTGTGAAGTCATATGAGCTTTGTAAAGGAAGGGTTACCATAAAATTCAATTCATCTGCTCTTGCTATGCCTGCCTGCCTGCCTGCCTTCCTTCCTCTCTAATTCTATAGTGAAAGAGAAATAAAAGAATTATAAATAAGGTTTATACCAAATTAACTGTAAGGCAAATACATGCACACAGAGAGAAAGCCTGAAATTTATCCAAGATTTCAGTTGTAGGATTCCATGGTCTTTCCACCCTTGCCATAGCATGTGAGGACCTGTACAGTACCCCAGCCATTGAAAATATTGCTCATATTTTGTTTTATTGCAAATTATATGCCACCTTTAGGCTTAGATAGTTATCATCCCTATTGGACAGGACAGCCCACTGGGAACACAATTACAGATTAGCTTATTTCCTCCTGGGCTCTAATGTATATATTGTGACCAGTTGTTAATTAAGGCAGTTGAGCTAAAAAACCGATACATCAAACAAATTAGGGTACCCTGCAAGGGGGATTTACTTATCTGATTGCTGACTACTTGTATTATCATATATGTATTTTATCACTGCATTACCTTCCATCTATTTTATCCTGGAACCAAACTCTGTTTTTTTTCCCATTTTTTATCTTATTGATAAGGTTGCAAGACTAATCAATTAATAAACTATTCTATTTACTGAAATTCATTTTGATACTAAAATGAGCCGAGGTGGCGTAGTGGTTAGAGTGCAGCACTGCAGGCTACTTCAGCTGACTGCTAGCCAATGTTCCCTCTAAGCTGCGCGGCTGCACGGCCGCGCATGTGAAAAGAAAACCGCGCAGCAGTTTCCAACTGCGCGCAGTGATTTGAAACGGGATGCAAAGTCTCCTCCTCCAGGAAGGCAACGCTCGCTCTCTGGCTGAAGCTCAGCCCTTCTGAGCTCCCGGTTCACTTTATAGCCCCCGATCGGCTTGGCGGTTCAGTGGCTCAGCATCAACGCCACGTGGGGAACAGCCCCTGGCGCTCTTCCCCGCCTCTGTCTGTCAGCCGCTCCTCCGGCGGAGAGGAGCTTTTCAGCCGGTCGCCTGAGGCTCCGGGTTCCCCCCCCAAAGCAGCCGTCCCCTCGCTCGGCCTCCCCCGGGGAGAAGTCCTGCGTGGTGCACACGCCCACCCTCCAACTTCTCAAACGGCTCGCTCGCTCGCTCACACCTACACCTAACGCGGCACGTCTCCCTCCATTCTCCTGGGCCAGGAGTGGGGAGGGAATGGAGATTTTGCAATAACCTTCCCCTGGAGTGGGGTGGGAATGGGGAGTTTGCAGTATCCTTCCCCTGGAGTAGCGGG
>QLTV01001818.1:376706-401406 GCA_003457575.1 Thermophis baileyi
TTCATTTTACATGGATGGTGAGTTCTAATATAGCAATAGCACTTAGACTTATGTACCGCTTTATAGTGCTTTACAGCCATCTCTAAGCGGTTTATAGAGTCAGCATATTTCCCCCAACAATCTGAGTCCCCATTTTACTGACCTCAGAAGAATGGAAGGCTGAGTCAACCTTGAGCCAGTCAGGATTGAAAAATAACTGCATTTCTAAATAAAAGTGCAGATTTGGTAAAATGGCATTGCAAGTAAAAAATGTAAAAATCTACCCTTTCCTAACAGCAGCAATGATTATAAAACAAAGTATGGTGATCATATGAATTGAAAATAATAGATAAACAGGAAGATATAGTCAGCATTTCAACTAATTTTTTTTTCCTGCAAAGCATACAATGAACAATCTTCAACTGTGACCTAAGTTGTTTTAAGTCCCACATACGTCTGTAAAGCTATACGTAGTTAAGCAAGATTCTGGTAATTATTCTGCTTTTGCTGCATGTGAAGAATCGTAGGTGTGCTGAAATTGCCTTCTACAGAAACAAGACTCTTAGTAGTAAAAGCGAGGGAAGAAGAATAGGATTGGGAGGCTTGCGATTTCTCCCATCTTTGTAATATCAAAGAGCTATCTCAGCTTCGCCAACAACAGGTAGGAGAGGCATTAGGAATGCTCTGTAGGACGAGCCGAGGTGGAAGTATTCACTGAGGCGAGGCACGTTAGCGCTAACACATAACGTTTAATAACAACAACAGCTCTTAACATGAGGAACTCTGACAGAACAAAACCCACTCTGACAGCCGCTTAAATACGCAGCTTGTCAAACCTAACAACCAATCACTGCCGACCAGACAGGCTGCTTCGGCGGCCCCCTAGAGGCGCGCCGGAATATTACATAAAGGACTTTTCATTCAATTTTCCCCATTTTATAACTATTTTCATTATTATTCACTATATAGCCAGAAATATATTCTCTATTTTAGAATGAACTATTTGGGTTGGATCACTTTTTACTCTTTTGCCTCGGTTACACTGTGAAGAAAGTTAGCACCCACCCTTCTTAGAAGAATGAAATATTCTAGGAAATATTAAAAAGGCAGAATATTATATTTCCGTGGATGAGAAAAGGAGAAACATGTTTTTAAAGACAAAGCAGCTCCCTGCAGCTCCCTGCCCCCCCACTTCAGCTCCAGGGTGATGGGATTAAGACATGGCCCTCAGGACATGATAGGATTAGCCCTCTACCCATCTAACAGCAGGGCTCACTGCATTGCGAAATCACCTAGGGACATTACATCAACCCAACCAGACTTATCTCAGACAAACTCCTGGGATTTGCACATGACCCCTACAGCAACCAATGGGATACCTGCCCTTAGACAGGAACAGGAAGCTCAAAGGCAGGGCCCAAGAGAGGGTATAAATCTCTCTCTCTCCTCCATGTGTTCTTCTACCCAGAATCACACGTGCTTGGTGGTTCTGCTTCACCATTAAACCATCCTTCCAAGTAGCCTCCATGTTTCCAGTGGCTTTCTCCCCACTTGAAACTGAACCCAGATGGACATTTCTTCCAACAACTGGTTTGGCTACCTTAGCTGTTTTAACGTTGATTTATTAAGCCTCCTGAAACATCACAACCCATGTACATCTGTACAGATAATCCTTGATTTATGACTACAACTGAGACCAGAATTTCTGTTGATAAGCAAGGCAGTTGTTTGGTAAGTCGTACCCAATTTTGCAACTTTTTTTATCATGGCTGTTAAGTGAATCACTGCAGTTGTTGAGTGAATCGTGTAGTTATTAAGTAGATCTGGCTTCCCTGCTTGAATTTACTTCTTGAAAGCTGGCTGGGAAAGTCTCAAATGACAATCACATGATCCTGGAAATATTGCAACCATAAATACATGCCAGTTGCCAGGCACCCAAATTTTGATCACCTGACTGTGGGAATGCCACAAATGCCGTAAGTATGAAGATGAGTTGTAAATCACATTTTAAACTGCCATTGTAACTTTGAACGATCACTAAATGAATGGTTGTTAAGTCAAGGATTACCTCTACATTTTGTGTAGAGCTAACCTTCCACTGTTTACTATACTATTCACAAAAGGCCACCAAGAAAAGCTTTTTTAAAAGATCCATAAGCATCCTGAGTTTAAAGTAGAAAAATAGAAGGTTTGATTTATTTGCAGCACAAGACAGGTAGTCCTCGACATACGACTGAGCCCCAAATTTATGTTGTTAAATGAGACATTTGTTAAGTGAGTTTTGCCCCATGTTACAACCTGTCTTGCCTCAGTTGTTAAGTGAGTCACCGCAGTTGATAAGTTAGTAACCTGGTTGTTAAGTGAATTTGGCTTCCCCATTGACTTTGCTTGTCAGAATATCGCAAAGGTTGATCACATGACCTTGGGACACAGCAATGATCATAAGTATAAACCAGTTGCCAAGCATCTGAATTTTGATCACATGATCATGGAGATGCTGCAAAGATCGTACCTGTGAAAAATGGTCATAAATCCATTTTTTTTTCAGTGCTGTTGCACCTTTGAATGGTCACTAAATAAAGGACTACCTGTAAATTAAAAAAAAAATAGTAAGATGTTGGAATAGTATTAAATATTTCTGTTCTGCTATGATACATCGAACAACAAAGTCTTCACCCTTAAAAATTAAATATGCTCATTCTATCAATCAACAGCAATATGTATTTTTCTGCATTCGGGTTTAACTACTAAACAGTCTCACCTTCTGCCTCTCCATTTTGCTGTAGCTTTTCTATTGTCAAAGGATGTAACCAGGCTACACCATCCGGGGAAGTGATAACTGAGTTAACAGATGGTGGGGGGAAAAATAATTGATCCACTGGGGCAGATAATGAGCGAACCATGGAGTGAGAAGCATAAATAATTGGATTTGCAAATATCAACTAAATTTTACAGGAAGAGTGACATTGTTGGCTGATCATCATCACTTATACAGTTTTGATATTTTGTGTATTATTTCAGAGCCAATGTCTCTGAAATGCCAATTCCTCAAGGCTATTATATGTACAATGTTGGAGAAACACTAAAATGCACACCGTGGAGGAAGAGATTATAAAGATGGCAGAAATTGCAAAACTGACCTGTTTGATCAAGGGTGAAATAATAAATAATAAAGACTGGAACCCTTTTATGGACTTTTTTTTTTTACTGAAAATGGTGATTTCTGGATTTGCTGATTAAAAAGGGTTGAATATGGGATAGAAGGGAACTATATAATGTAATATTAAAGTATGAGGAGGGATAATTAACTTGTTTGTAACTGTTGTAAAGAAGAGAGACTCTTGTTGTAGAGACTATTGTAAAGAAGTCGACTCTTTAATAATCTTTTCTTTAGGCCTAGTGACTTGTTTACCAGAAGGTCAGTAGTTCGAGACCCAAGTACCACATAATGGAGTAAGTTCCCATTCTTGTCCTGGCTCCTGCCCACCTAGCAGTTCGAAAACATGCAATGTGAGTAGATAAATAGGCACCATTTTGGTGGGAAGGTAACAGCATCCTCTGCAACTTGCCATATAGTAATGCCGGCCACATGACCATGGAAATTGTCTTCGGACAACCTTGCCTCCCTCTCCCTCCACCAAGAAATGGAGCTGAGCATTGCCCCCTAAAATTGGATAAGACTGGACAGGGGAAATATTTATCTTTATCATCTGTATTGTATCTCACACTTCCTTTTTCCTTAACTTCCCTTTTATATATGTTTTCATGTTTATCTGTTATTCCTGTAAACATCTTCCATAAAAATAATATATAAAAATGAACTGCCAATTACTACTAGAAATGTTTGCTTTGTATTTTAAAGTAAAATATATCTGAGATGTTTAATATAAATCCTTTACCTGATTTTGCATGACGAAGAAAGATCAGTAAGAGTTGCAATATGGATGACGCCACGCAGTTCCAAAGGCTTTTGATAGTAGGTACGAATTCTAAGAAGTTTCCTGCTGGGAAAAAACAAGGTCCACCTAATCCATAATATCACACTTGGGTTACTTCTAGGTTTGTGGATTTCTTTCATGCAAATTACTACTACTAAAGATGTTTTTTTTTTTTCAAAAGACAACTGGACTTTGCTTTTCCTTGATGACGTTTCACTTCTCATCCAAGAAGCTTCTTCAGTTCTGACTGAATAGTGGAGGATGGAAGGATTTATATTCTAGTTGTCTTCTGAAAACACACCTTTGGGAAAACCATGATCTGAATGACACTCCATAGATATTCTTACTATTAGTTTGAAATGACACAGCATTTGTTTTTGGAATAATATGTGAATAAATTTCTTCTTTTAAAAAAAAAAACATATCGGTACAGCATATTCTCACACGCATTCAAGAAGTTGAATTTATTGTCCTAAATACAAAAAGGTAAAAGATGGCTTCGAGGCCTGACACTTATTTTAGTTATTTTTTCCTTTTTAATGACAGCCCAATGAGATGACTATTCCAAGGCCTAACTTAAATCTCTCTTGCCTTTGACTATCTCCTCTCATTGTCTCTTTCATCCCAGTTTTGACCACAAGTATTGCTCAACTTACATAATAGACTCCAGAATTTCCATCATACACCATGATAGTTATAACTTGAGGCATCCATATATCCAACTTGATTTTGCAACATTTTTTGTGGCAGGCATTAAGCAAATGTAGAGGTCATAAAGAGAATACAATGGTTGTTAAGTGAATGTCATGGCAATTGTCCAAGTACAAAAATTGTACTTTTTGCTGTAAACCGGAAACAACACGTTTCCAGCAAAAAACATAGTACATTCCAGTCATATGACCATGGGATGCTGCGAACAGCCATACATGCAGTCTGGTTGCTGAGGTCCCAAAATGTGATCATGTGACTGTAGGGGAGGGGGTAGTGCCTGTCAGAACTTTGAATCTGGGTTATAAGTACTTCTTTTTGGGGGGAGGGAGCAGGGGTGGGATTCTACCAGTTCGGACCGGTTTGGGTGAACCGGATGCTCCGACAATCAGCTGGGAGCAAACCGGTTCGCTCCGATGATCAGGTGGGCCTGCCCGCCCGCCCACGTGCTTTACTGACCTATATCTTCTCAGCTGATTTGCGTGGCAGAGCGGATTGCCGTGCCTCAGCTGTGTTTCTCCCCAGCAGTAACGCGGAAGGTACGTTTTCATAAAACTGCACATGCACGCACGCAAAGCGCGTAATCACCGAACCGGTTGTTAAACCAGCAGGATCCCACCACTGGGGGGGAGGGAAGGTCAGTTGTAACTTCAAATGATCACTAAGCAACCAGCCTAAGTGGAGGATTACCTAAAGTGTAGCAGAGTCTCTCCTGCCTGCGCTACAAATAGCATTGCAGTGCAAGCTCATTCCTTAAACATAAAGAATGACAGTGAATAGAGAACAGAAACAGCAGACATAGAAGTGGACAAAGAGGACCTCAGTGAATTAATTTATTTTCTTAAATTGGGACAGCTCCAACAAACATGAACTGCTTTCTCTGACTCTCACACAGGCTTGATTTGGGCCAACATCGAACCCCTGTTCCTGGCCTCTCTCCTCTTACAAGACAACTCTGAAGCATTTCATAAAGGAGGAACATTTCAGCTTTGTTATTTCAGAGGCTTGGAACCAAGATGTTGATTGCTGTAATTACACTGCCAAGCAGTAGAGTGGATGTATTATCACAGCAGCTAAAAATACTGGGAGGAGGATAATCCTTGCTGCAAGGAATGTGCCATGCAGTATTCAAGAGCAGGTGTTGCTAGAAGTATTACTTAATTCATCTCAGTCTGTCTGCGGTAGTGTGTTCAATATGCACACACACCCATTCGGTTGGGTGATTGGTATATGTATAACCCTGCTTTTGACCAGTGCTTTAAAAACAAGGATTATTTTTTTAAAAAACAGTTGTTTAATTAGAAGTACTGGCAGGGAGTCTAGAAGTGAATCACTAAAGCAGGAATTCTTCACCTTTTTTGCTCACATAACGCTTTGAGAGTCTTGCAAAACCTACAGTCTGCTTCCTAGAAAAATGAATTAAAATGCATTCAATATAAAATAGGGAAAATAAAATTGTAATTCTTTCTCCACCCATATTCACAGACCCCCTAGAATCTACGCACGATGGCTCATGAGGGGGAACTCTAATTTAAGAAGCCCTGCACAAGTTATGCTTTTGAATTTTCTCTCTCGAGTCTGGATTTTCTTTCGCTTCGTTACATGTATTCTACTCTAAAATATAAGTGCCTCAGATTTTCCTTACTCTGACATTTTTACAACGGCTACATTCTACACCGTGCTGTACAAGGGAGGTTTGCAGAAGCTTTTAGTTCCTTGTCTATGGAGATTCTCAGTCATCCAGGTCATGGTTGTCCCAAAGGTGCTTTTTTTCAAGAGGCAACTGGACTTTCTTATTTTTCTTTGAAGACGTTTTGCTTCTCATCCAAGAAGCTTCTTCAGCTCTGACTGGATGGTGGGGAATGGAAGGATTTATATTCCTTGCAGACAGCTGGTCATTTGCATTCTTGTAGAGAATTGTTGAGGCCACTTGGAGGTTTGTCTGTGTTCTCAGGGTCACAGACAATGGGTGTGGAGCAGCGGTGGGTTGCTCCCGGTTCGGACCAGTTCTAAGAACCGGTAGCGCTGGTGGCGGGAGGCTCCGCCCACCCACCCGGGATGCTTCTGCGCATGCGCAGAAGCGTCACGCACGCAAACCGGTAGTAAAGGGTTTTAGAACCCACTACTGGTGTGGAGCCTACTTGGAACTGCTGAATGGACTGTTTTGTGGAGCTGTGCTTTCTGAAGGATGTTTTTCTGCTCTGTGTCCCTTCGCTGTTGAAGACAGGTGCAAGCTGTTGGGGATGAGTCTGTGTTGTCTGCATCTCAAACTGAAGCACGAATGGTTCCTGTAGTCTACATCTTTTTTCTAGCAATCCATTCATACACCCGCACCATTCGAATGGTGTTCATCCCAAAGTGCACAGATGTCTATGGAGATTCTCAATCATTGAGGTCATGGTTGTCCCAAAGGTGCTTTTTTCAAGAGGCAACTGGACTATTTGTTTTTCTTTCTTTTAGTTCCTTTTAGTTTTTTCAGTTCCTTCACTTCCTATCTATTTCTTATTAGCTGTATAATTAATGCTGTTGATGTAATACTAAACAAAAGATGTGGAATGCATATATGCTTGATGCATGCTTGCTTGTTTGTTTGCTTGTTTGCTGGTGCACATTTAGGCCACACAGCAACAATGTGTAGAGACATTAAAATCAGCAGGA
Organism: Thermophis baileyi; assembly: GCA_003457575.1. NCBI lineage: Eukaryota > Metazoa > Chordata > Lepidosauria > Squamata > Dipsadidae > Thermophis > Thermophis baileyi. The sequence continues at coordinate 383,990 of QLTV01001818.1, forward strand.
ACTTTCTTCTTCAATAACAGAATAATAGAGTTGGGAGGGACCTTGGAGATCTTCTAGTCCAACCGCTGCTCAAGCAGGAGACCCTATACCATTTCAGACAAATGACTGTCCAATCTCTTCTAAAAAATCTCCAGCATTGGAGCACTCATAATTTCTGGAGGCAAGCCATTACACTGATTAATTGATCTCACTGACAGGAAATTTTTCCTTAGTTCTAGGTTGGATCTCTCCTTGATAAGTTTCCATCAATTACTTGTACCTTTACTTTTGATATATGTTATGTGGAACATGAGAAAGGGGCCTTCCCATGTCTTCTACAAAGTTTGATATACTTTTGTATCAAACCGGTTAGTCTACAAAGAAAAGAATATGAGGAAGGCACTTTCTGCTGACCCTTCTTTTATTGTCTCATGACTTCCTGGAGATTGTGACCCACACTTGAAAAATGCAGAATTACTTAATAATCATTTTTAAAATAAAATTTTAACTATTCATGTTTTACTTTTGTAAGCCATTTGCAGGGTCTTCTGGGTCAAGAGTTAGAATATTAATTGAATAAATAATAGCAATAACTGGTAAATGTTCTCCACGTGAGTTCAAGAATTCTCTGAATGACTATATTAAGTGGTTCATGAGTATAAGTGCTTTGAAATTAAAATTGTTAAAAGAGTGAAATAATTTGTGAAGCATTTTATGATAGCTTGCATTAACATTCCTTCTGACATTATGCTTTATAGACTTTTCATCCAAGCATTTAAAAATGAAAGCATAACATTATACTCACTATAATTCGGAAGCTTTATCTTCCCATTCAACCTATTTTCCCAGATTGCTATAAAGATAAAACAAAAGGAGATCAACATGTCTACTTATCTTAAGCTTCTAGAGGAAAGCCAGATTATAAATGCAATAATATATTACCTGTATGAAAAGAGCAGGCAGAACCTGGGGATGGAGTCAAGAGGGTAATCAGCTTAGAGTCTTAATGTTCTCACAAGTGATCTAAGTCCCGCCCCTCTTAAATTCCACCGATTCTTATCTAGCACCAGGGGTGGGTTCCACTTACCTTCCCCACCGGTTCGCATCACGACGTTTTGCGTGCACGCGCTCCCTCCGCTCGTGCGTGCGCACATTCCCTCCCTCTGCTCTCTCTCGTGCGCGCATGTTCCCTCGGGCAATTTGGCTTCTGCACATGCTCAGTAGCTTCAATCAGCCCGAAACACAGCTGAGGAGCTGATCAGCTGTGCTTCGGGCGAAGGAATAAAGGTCAGTATAAACGCAGGGGCGGGCGGGAGGGGCCTTTTTCAAGCAGCAGAACAGGAAAAACCTTCCAAGCAGTAAAAAAATTCACTAAAAATTCCCCAAAAAAGATGGCGGCGCCCACGGACCGGCACCGACCAAACCGGATCTGTGACATCACCAGCGGGTCGCTAACGGTTCGGGTGAACCAGTCCGAACCAGGAGGAACCCACCCCTGTCTAGCACCAATTTAGTGCTGACCATTAGTTGACTAGATTCTTGAGTACAGGCATGACCAATAAATCATCTTAACTGGAACTTAATATGTGGTTCTGATTCTTCATGCCTGACATTACCAAAACAAATAAAGAAAAACAAACATTTTCTTGGTGACAGCTTTTTCCTACACTCTGTGTAAAATAATAAAGTACAAGGGTGGATATAGTTTCTCCCTGCTTATATATTGTGTTGCCTATTTTATTAGCCTATCAGTAGTCCATATATTGTACCATTGTACTATTATATTCTAATAACTCAGATTACATCTCAGACAACTGTATTAATGATGGATTCATGGACACATTTATGTAGTTTTCTTAGCAAGTAACCCTGCCCTTTCAGGAGTCCTCTCTCATTTTAGTCTATATCATGGAATTTCTTGATGTCTTTCATCCAAATACTAATCAGGACTCACCTTACTTAACTTCTTGGGAGCAGCGAAGGTTGGATAACTATTGCTTCCTATGTCACATAGGAAGACATAGGAAAGACACATATTTAAGGGAAGGCAGTTAGCAGAACATTTTGTAAAATGCTGCAGTTTCTGATTCTAAGGATTGCACACTGGAGCCATTGTTGCTTGGCAATTTTGCTGTAGGGAAAGCTGTCTTCTTTGATCTCATAAATCAGCCAGGCAGGCTTTTAATTAGCCTTGGATGTTTGGGAGCTGAAAGAAAGGCAACAGGATGTCCCCTTGAAGCTAGCGTTGTGCTCACTGGGACATACTTACAATAATTGGTGTGTCATTATGTGAGCATTATGTCTCAATATAAGCGGAGGGGCAAAGGAGAGGCAGCTGTATTCATCCAAAGTTAAATTCAGCTGGGTGACAGGATGGATGAGTATTAGGGATTGATACCCCCTTTGCTATTTGCATTTCATACCATATGGTAGAAGATGGTAAAAAGACAGGAAAGATTAAGTGTTTCACTCCCGCCTTCCTCATAATATCATTAACAAGAAATACCTCCTGGAAAGATTGTAGTTTAGGAGGTTCCCCATACACCCCACCCATTCCTACTCCCTCCCAAAAAAAGTGTTTCAGAGAACCTTCATCTTCAGGAACCAGGGGTGATTTGTTGGAAAGCAGTTTCTGCATCTGTAAAAACAGCTATTAGGGTTTGGGGGAAGTCAGTTCTTGAAATTCTCCATCCTATTTGTAGGTAGAGAAATTAACGGAGAGACTGTTTCTGTAAAAAGGACTAATATCAAGCACCGGAGAGATCAGGAAATTCAGCCAGTTCAAATGAGAAAAAAGATTTATTTCAAGCTTAAGTGCTCTACAAGAATCTGGCCAACTAACAGTCAAAGGAAATGAATGGGAATTAAGGAGGTATTCTAGGTAGGCTGGACTTAGATCTCTTGTGGGTATGCAGGGATTCGTAACTTATAACGCATTTGATCCCTCCCTTGGACTCAAGTTGGTCATCTCCTACAACTACACGAGCCATGACTGATCCTTATTTCATCTCTAGGCTTCCCCAAATTTGGCAATTTTTGTGTCCAATAGCCAAATAATAGCGTCATAATTTTCCACAATTTAGGACAACAAATTATCCAGCCAAATTTAACAGGGCAATTTTAGTTAACCTTCTAAACCCCAACATAACATTTAGACACACACAAAAAGGACTTTGTCAGGCTCCAGAAACCAAGAAAACATGCAGTGATTCTTCCAAGCAGATTTCTTTATTGTTCTACAGACAGAATCTTGCCAAACTAAAACAAAGTACCACTCACATAAAGCATATGTGCTGGGAACTATTAGGAAAAAGCTTTTTTCACCCTCTTTCTCACCCAAACTATCTGAATTGAGTTGTTGCTTACTTCTCTGGAATGCACTGCCTCCCTCCTGAGAATCTGGACAACAATCCATCACAGTCTTGGCTTCTGCTTCTTTAGGAATATAAGCAATTGCACAAAGAACCATGTGTATAAAATGGTTAAAATATGGGAAAAGATACATAAAAAGTAAAGAAATGCTTTCTCGTTTCCTTTTTTGTTTTTTTAGTAAGTGGAGATTGAATGTATATGAAATGCGAAACAAATAGCATAGAGACCAATTCTGCATATGCCTGATAAGACTTTGCATTATTTTGTTGTTTCAATGCAGTGTGTATTCATTTTCACTGGAGCAGAGGCAAGGAGGAAAGGCAAAGAAATGAAATCTGAACAAATGAGATCTATCTCTTTGTGCCCCTCCTCTTGAAGAGAAAGACATCAGATACCAACAGAACACTGAGAAACTTTGAAGAGATTCAACTCTTACTGAAGTCAATTGGATTTTGAAAGAAAGCCAATGTCCTGTCATGTTTAGGTGTTAACAGAATAACAGAATAAGAGAGTTGGAAGGGACCTTGGAGGTCTTCTAGTCCAACCCCCTGCTCAAGCAGGACACTCTATACCATTGCAGACAAATGGCAGTCCAGTCTCCTCTTAAAAGTCTCCAGTGACCGAACTTCGGAAGGCAAGACGTTCTACTGGTTAATTGTTCTCACTGTTAGGAAATTTCTCCTTAGTTCTAGGTTGCTTCTCTCCTTGATTAGTTTCCATCCTTTGTTTTTTGTCTTGCTTTCTGGTGCTTTGGAAAATAGGTTGACCCCATCTTTTTTGTGGCAGCCCCTCAAATATTGGAACACTGTTGGATTAACACTCGGGAATTGAAGCTCTATTCACAGCAGTTCATGGACTAACTTTGGGCAATCATTCTCTCTCTAAGTCCAGTCTACCTGGCAAGAGATGGAGGAGAGAATATTACTACATTCTTCTGCTTTAAGTGATTCTGACAAATACTTGCTTTTTTTTTTTGCTACATATGTCTAAGCTGATTCCTCTCCTTCTTTGTTTCTGCTCTTTATCTCATGTGGTCATCAGCTTTTTCTTTTGTATTTTTAAGAAATGCATTGTTTTACTGTTTTTATTCTATATAAATGGACTGCAAGTCATAATATTGATTTATTTTAGGGAATGGTTTCACTTGCTGCCTTTTGGAGGTCTAAATGACTTGGAAAATGAAATAACCAATTTGAATTGTTTTTGGTGTTCTACCGGCAACTCCGAAAGCCACAAGCATTTAATAGACTGTTTCTGAGTGTAACCATTATTTTCATAGATCACTGCCTTAATAACAATTACCATTAGGCAATCTGTGTATATGTGTGCATATTCCTTCTTCAACACAACCTCCTTTTATGTCGCTTTTATAGATGTTACAGCAGCATTTTATTCTATATCCCAAGCTAAATTCTTGGAAAGAGCAATGATGGACAGGGTGCATCAAGAGCCCACCATTGCTGTTTCCCACAATTCAGCAAAATTATGTCATTCTTGGACAGGAGGAAAGGAAATGACCACAACAACTAGCACAAGACATACTGTACATACACAAATCTGAAACAAATCATTGCTTGCTTATTTCCTGATAAAAATACCTTGTTGGTATGGGGATTTTTCTTCCGATTACATCAGGGTTAAATTTCATCCCCTGCATGCTATAGTCTTAATGAAAATCGCCCCTTCTTCTTTTTTTCTCTTAATTAAAAATGTCAGGATTATCTTCATGTCTAGTTTGCTTGGTCTGAGCTTGATAAAAGATCTGTTTCTCCTTCAGTCATACAGCTCTATGCTGACACAAGGCAAACAAATACATTACATGATACAGTTTAAAAAAAACTAAGCTTGCTTTCTTGAGTGCTTACTTTTAAAATAATAATCAATCAAATATTTCTAACCAGTGATTTTATAGTCTCTAATCAATTGTCTTATCTTTGGGAGGCAAGTAACATTTAAAAAACAACACTCAACCCAAATGTTCTGTACAGGAGGTTATTTTGGTGAGAGACTGAAATTAGCACAACAATAAACAATTTGCAAGCTGAAAGGTTGAAAACATTATCCTCCAAGGATGTTTTGTTGCTGCTGTTTCCCCCCCCCCCCTTGGTGTGTGTGTGTGTGGGGGAGAGGGGGGGGAGTGTGATTCCTTCCATGGAAACTTTATATAATATCAATGTAATGGCTGATGCCCCAAACACTGTCTTGTTTTCTCCTTAGTACTCACCTAACCACCTCCACCACTGTTGTTTTATCTATTGTTATTGTTGAGTGTCAGCTTATATTTATTGGTCATTTTGTTTTGAGCTGATTTTCCAACCATTTTTGGAAAGCTATTACTGCCTCTTCTTCCTCTGGGTGAACTATAGTGCACACACCCAATATCTGGCAGTCAGAGACTTTATAAAGTATGCAATTCAAATTGTTAAATACAGACACACATACATATACGCACATGAACACAAAACATTCATTGATTGGAAGGCTTAATTAGCTAATTTATTTTATTTTATTTCAAATAATATTGAGAATTTATTTTTCACAAACAGCTATTTCATTTCAACCCATATCTACAGGTCCATTTGTTCATTCATTCATTCATTCATTCATTCATTCATTCATTCATTCATTTCATTCATACTGTGTATGTGTGTGTGTGTGTGTATGTGTGTGTGTGTGTGTATACACACACACACACACACATGAGATATGGGACACACACATATGAGATGGGACAGAAATGGCATTGGTCATGCTTTTTGATGATCTCTGGTGGGAATGGGATTTGGTAGTGCATCCATCGTTACTCTACTTGAGCTCTCAGTGGCTTTCGATACTATTGACCATGGTCTCCTTCTGGAGCCATCTCAGGGGTTGGGAATAGGTGGCTTTGTGCTATTACCTCTGTGGCCACTCTTGGTCGGTGTTAATAGGAGGCAAGAGATCCAGCCCTCGTCCACTGCTTTGCCTGGTCCCGCAAGGCTCGGTACTCTCTGCTCCTATTTAACATTGGGTGAGATCATCCGTCACCATGGACTGAGATATCATCAATATGCTGATAATACTCAGCTGTATATCTCAGCCGTGGTGAGTTAAGTGATGCTGTGTCCTCCTCTTGCAGTGCCTAGAGGCTGTTAGGAGCTGGATGGGGAGCAATGGATTGAAACTGAACCCTGGCAAGACCAAGTGACTCTGGGTTTGGACGGGGTTCTTTGGTCCACGGAGAATTTCCACCTTTGGTCTTAGATGCAGTGACACTGCCCCAAACAGACCCAGTGCGTAATCTGGGGGTTCTCCTAGACTCTTGACTCCTGCTTGAAGAGCAGTTGGCAGTCATTGCCAGGAGGACTTTTGCAGAACTATGGGTTGTGCACTAGTTATGCCCTTTCCAGAACCAACAATCCCTATTCACGGTCACTCATGCCCTAGTCACCTCCCGTCTTGACTATTGCAATGCACTCTACATGCCCTGGAAAAGCATTTGGAAGCTCCAGTTGGTGCAAAATGAGGTGGACTGCATAGTTTTGTGCAGACCCCGGTGTGCACATGTGTCACTCTCCTGTGGGAGTTGCATTGGTTGCCAATTTGTTTCCAGGGGCAATTCAAGGTGCTGGTTGTCACCTTTAAAGCCCTTCATGGCTTGGGACCAGGTTACCTGAGGGACCGTCTCTTGCCGGTGACATCTACCCAACCCACTGGAGCGGGGAGACAAGGAATGTTGTGGGTCCTGTCCCCTAAGGAGATATATTTGATGGGGCCCAGAATAAGGGCCTTCTCTGTGGTGGCTCCCTCCCTCTGGAACATCATCCCTCCAGAAATGAGACTGACCCCCCACTCTGACACTCTTTCAGAAGGCCCTGAAGACATGGTTCTGCCAGTGGGCTTGGGGAACCCAAAAGAGGGATGGAGCCCATTAAATGGCTGGTATGACTGTGTGTTGCCACTGGGGTGGGTATTATTTTTTATTATTTTTATTTTTTATTATTTTTATTTTTATTTCTTTTATATTGTGCTCTTATGTCTTATTGTAAGCCACCTTGAGTGTGTGTGTGTGTGTGTGTGTGTGTGTTCTGTTTTTATCTCTAAGAAGCTTCCAAAAGGCCTTGTGCAAATTATATCTGATAAGCCATGAAAATAGTTTGAAAAATCATATGTATCTGATTAGTAAGTCCAGCTGAAAAGTCCAATTCAGTTTTAATGTACTATATTGATTAATTGAGTTGGCTCAAAATTCATTATGTTTTGCACAAAACCAGTATTTTAAAAAATTAGAAATAGAAGCAAATTATTTAGTCCAATTAAATGAATCAAACTAATTTGGTTTGTCAAATCAGATGCATCACACTGTCAAAGGTTCATCATACTGAATGGCTATATCTCTAATTGATCTATAAAGCCCTAATTGCAAGCCTGCTACATTGCATATAGTTCCAATAATTGCTGAACTTTTTCTCAAACATATTAGATTCAATTTCTTATACGTTTTCTTCTTTTAAAGTTAGGTGAATATTCCGCACTGATGTTTGTTTCTTGTATTGTCAACAACACCCACATTTGGGGGACTCTCCTTATTTTGAATGGTTGAAGTAATTGTTTCTGGCCAACTACTCAGCTTTTCACAACTTAGTGTTTGCCTTTTTTGCCTTAAATAAATCTGCAGTGTCTCTCGAGTTTAATAGGTCAAAGTAGTAATCTGTAAAACAGGGGTGGGCTGCTTTGGGTTCGCAGGGGTTCGGAAGAACCTCTAGCTAAGATTCTGTGCAGTTCAGAGAACCCCCAAATCCCACTCATGGTTGGCCACACCCACCCCACCCCTCCCAGGAGTCCCCACGCGGCCCTTGGATGCCACCTAAGTGCAGGGGAGGCTCGGGAAGGGTGAAAAACGGGCCTACCGGAAATTCAGGAAGGCCGGAAATGGGCCCGTTTCCAGCCTACAGAGGGCCTCAGGAGCATGGGGAGGCCGTTTTCGCCCTCCCAGAGGCTCGAGGAAAGCTTCCGGAGCCCAGGGAGGACAACCCCCCCACCCCACCGTGATGCAGGAGGCCGACTAGGCCACGCCCACCATAGCCACACCTACCCAGCAACCAGGCAGAGAACCCCTTGCTAAAAATTTTGAAGCCCACCCCTGCTGTAACAGAAGCTGAAATTAGATTCAATGAAGATTATTTAAGATGGCATTGAGCAAGTCTTCCCTAATCCTGGCCCAATTGTATTACCTGGCTATAATGTAATACTTGCAGTATTTGTTCATCCACACTCTTGCAGCCCATCTGGAAATAGGGTGTGCTGTAGTCATAATTTTTAAAAACCACATTCTATTGATTCCAGTGGTTACATGTGTGCTTGATTTACATTAGCTAGTATTTGGAGGCATGAATTTCCTGACTTGGATGGAACACTAAAACTAAAATTCCTCATTATCCCTCTATAGAGTCAATGGCTTTGTAGAGTCAATTCTAGCCACATCTGAAATTATATAGGATCTCCTCCTTGAGCAAGGCGTTGGACTAGAAGATCTCCAAAGTCCCTTCCAACTCAACTCAACTCCATTCTACTCTACTCTACTCTACTCTACTCTACTCTACTCTACTCTACTCTACTCTACTCTACTCTACTCTACTCTACTCTACTCTACTCTACTCTAATATTCTATTAATATTAATGAATAACCTATTCAGTGATGAACCTGAGTTTAAATACCTGCGATTAGCACATGTGAATAGAGTCATCCAGGCTAGTGATCATCACTACATCTAATGATGATGAATGATGAGCAGGCTACTTCTACTGACTGCTTGCTGCCTGCAATTTGGCAGTTCAAATCTCACCAGGCTCAAGGTTGACTCAGCCTTCCATCCTTCTGAGGTCAGTAAAATGAGGATCCAGATGATTGGGGGCAATATGACTCTGACTCTGTAAACTGCTTAGAGAAGGCTATAAACACAGGTGGTATTCAGCCGGTTCGGACTGGTTTGGGCGAACCGATAGCGGAAATTTTAACTGGTTCGCCGAACCGGCAAATATCACCTCTGGCTGGCCCTGCCCAGGGGTGAAATTCAGCAGGTTCTGACAGGTTCTGGAGAACCGGTAACGGAAATTTTGAGTAACTCAGAGAACCAGCAAATACCACCTCTGGCTGGCCCCTGAGTGGGGTGGGAATGGAGATTTTGCAATATCCTTCCCCCAGGAGTGGGGAGGGAATGGGGATTTTGCAGTATTCTTCCCCTGGAGTGGGGTAGGAATGGAGATTTTGCAGTATCCTTCCCCTGGAGTGGGGTGGGAATGAAGATTTTGCAGTATCCTTCCCCTGCCACGCCCACCAAGCCACACCCACAGAACCGGTAGGGAAAAATTTTGAATTTCACCCCGGCCCTGTTCCCGCCTGCCCGGTCGCCCGGTTGCTGCTCTCCCCCGCTTGCTGCTTGCCCCGCCCGCCACTCACCGCTCGCCCCATCTGCCTGCCGCTCAGCCCATCCGCTCGCCGCTCATCCCGCCCTCTCGCCCCACCCACAGGGTATATATTTTGCCTTCGCCACATGGCCCAGCTAATCGCCTCGCCTCTGCACCTTGCCCGCTCTGCTCACCAAAGGTAAGCATGCCACCCACTCGCCATTCGCCTTGGCCGGGTCAGGGAACATGCCATTCCCTGGCTCCAGCCTTGCCCCGGAGCCTCCTCCCACTCGCCGTTCACCTTGGCTGGGTTGAGGAATGCGCCATTCCCTGCCTCTGGCATTCCCCGGGGCCTCCGCCCGCATGCTGCCCTCTCGCCCTCCACACCGCTCAACTTCATCCGTGCCTTGGTGGGGGTCCCCGGCGAGGCTCGGCCGGCGAGCCTCCAGCTGCCGGTAGTTTTCAGCTGCCTTCTGAGCAGCAGAAGCTCCGGCACCATCCCTCTGGCGCAGCAGGCCATTCTCCTGGCCGGGTCTGGCTGCGAGCGGCACCGGCAGGCAATGGGGTGCGCGTGTGCAGCCGGCGTGAAGAACAGGGCGGTGACGGCGGCCGCAATGGGACTTCTTCAGACCTGTTTTTCGGCCTGTAGTTTTTGGTAGTTTTTGGTAGTTTTTGGTGCAAAAAGCCTGCATCCGCTGCCTCTTTTTCAGCGCGAAAAGCCTCCAGCCGCCACTGCCGGCTCGGTTCCGGCTGGCAAAGAGGTGGCAGCTGCAGGTTTCTTGTGCCGAAAACTACCAAAAACTACAGGCCAAAAAAGAGGCCTGAAGTCCCATCGCTGCTGTCGCCGCCCTGTTCTTCACACTGGCCGTGCACCCCATTGCCTGCAGGTGTCGCTTGCGGCCAGACCCGGCCAGGAGAATGGCCTACAGCGCCGGAGGGAAGGCATTGCAGCAAAGCTTCTCGGAAGGCAGCTGGATTGCAGTGTCCCTTTAAGGTATTTCGACGCAGGGGGGAGGGGGGGACCATAAAGGGACAGGCTGCAGGAGCTGCCTTTTCTGCTGGTTCTGTGAGCGTGGCTTGGTGTGCGTGGCTTGGTGGGGTGACATCGAGTTGGCCATGCCCACTTGACCTTGCTGTGACTGATGTCGAGTTGGCCATGCCCACTCAGTCACATGATCCCCACCAAGCCATGCCCACCAAGCCACGCCCACAGAACCAGTAGTAAAAAATTTGAATCCCACCACTGGAAAGCACTGGAAAGTGGTATATAAGTCTAAGTACTATTGCTATTGCTAATGATGAATTATTCTGCCATGACACTTGCTTTTTGCATTACTAGTCCAACACACTGCATATAATGATATTTTTACTGCTTCTAAAGGGGAATCTGGTTTTAATTACTCTAGTGATGAATGATTTGTTCAACTTAAAGATCATTTTCTTTTCCAGCACCACACTTCAAAGTCATCAATATGTTTTCTTTGTTCAGCCTTTCTAATGGGCCAGTTTTCACAGTCATATATTACAACTGAGAAAACAATTGGCCTGACAATATGTACTTTTGTTGTCAATGTAATGCTGCTGAACTTTGATAATCTACTCTGCACATAACCTACTTTATTTGATTAGGATTCCCATTGTACTACAGTGAAATGAAATAAAACCTTTGTAATTGGGAAAACCAAACTTAATATGTTGCCACCAGTTAATGTCAAATGCATGTTAAACATCTTTTTTGAAAGAAAAAAATTAACTTTAATACTGACATTAAAATAGGCATCATTACGACACTTCTAAAATATCACTTGAACTGTGGGGTCCTTGGTGATCTTGAGCTTGGTGGTTTTCTTGCAGATGTTTTATTACCAAACTAGGTAATATCATCAGTGCTAGAGAGAGTGGGGTTCATTCTTGTTTTTAGTGACTTGCCCTATCAGTGTTGTTGGTAGTGTTCTTGGTGGTTCCTTGATGAGGCTGTTGTTTACAGTTAGCTTGCTTGCCTGCATTGGTAATTCTTTGATTGGGATATTGTATGCTTCTTGATTATTGATCAAGTGTTAATCTTAGTATTGATCTCTGCTTGTATGGTGATTGTTTGGTAGTGAGGAGGGGTTTATTTGTTTCTTTTTGGGCTTTTTGATTGTCTCTTTTGAGAGGTATGTAGGTGTTGTTTTTCTCTATGTGTCTGTTGATGGCCACTAAATCTGATAATTCCACACTAAATTACGGTAAACAGAAAAATTATGGATAAGGGAGGCATAAAGAATACAATTATCATACCTATGTATTCTATTCACTATCAAACCAAATACTTTAAAAGGAATTTGTGGACATACTTCAGTGTCACACTAAGGATAAATCATGTCTAAGAGGTTTGACCATACTATTGGAATATGGACATCAAACTTTTTGGCAATAGAAAAACAGGGTTGAGGGAAAGCTTCATTGGGTCCATGTTTTCTAGAGGATAACCAAATTTGCACTTTGCCTACACAGTCTTCTTACTGTTTGATATACTTTTTGAAAATTATTCATGCCATTAAGCTGTCTCACTAAAATCAATGTTCTATTTATTGTTTAAAAATGTATACAAGAAATTGCCTATAGATGCAAACACATTTTTGCCTCATTTACTTATTTTGGAATAAGAATGAGATTGCTACCCAAAAGACAGCACTCTTAATATTTTATTGATTTCGGAGTATCTCCAGATTCATCGGCTCAGATTGATAAATCTTTTCAGGGCCCTCCTCTCTTTATGATAACCTCAGCACTTTAGCACTATTAGTTACATGCTCTGCCCAAGTTTCAGAACTGAAATTAGAAGCTTCCCATTCCTTCTCTTCCCCACCCCCCCCCTTTTTCTTACTATAAACTACCGGTAATAGTATTCTCTGTCAAATGCTGCATACATCTAATTTAACAATGCCTGTCCTCCAGTACTTTCACAACTAAAAAGCCTTTTCCCTTCCTTTGAATGAAATATGTATGTAAACAACATTAGCTGTGAAAAAATGGTTATCACAATTTGTCATAATCTTCAGCAGCTACTGTGTGAAATTGCAGGTGAAACTCTTCAGGGTGATAATGTCCATGTATGTGCTTTTAATTGCTTTTTCTTAATCTCTCTCACACATGCCCAGTATACTCACAGGGAGCTAACTTTTATGAACAATCTGATATGTCCTGTTCAGTTGTTCAGCAGATCAGAAGCACTATTCCAGTTCAAATTTGTAGATTTAAATCAATCATTTGAGGAACAAATAGGGTTTGAGAGGGTTTTTTTTCCTCCTGAAATGGATCCCTCTCACAATTTTACTGTTTTAATTCAGCAAATTCATCTAAAAGTAAATCTCACTGATCTTAAATGCTACTGGTTTCTGATTGCAAATTTAAACACCCCAATGAAAGTATCGGTTTATTATGGATTCAGTTTTATATGTGGTTAATTAGTTTTGCCTTAACATGTATGTAGAACTAGCCATTGTGGCTTTTTGAACAAACCACCTTAAAATAAAACCTGATTCAATATGATATACAAAGCTTATTAGTGGGTTGTCCAAATTAAGTGCGTTCTTTCAAACCAATGCCTTTTATGTAGCAATGTAACCTGCACATATGTGTCCCTGTGTAAATATCATAACATCAAAAAAAAAAAAAATAGAAAGGTCAGCAGTGCCACCATTCCCTTCCTTCTCAGGTCTTGATATATTGTCACAATTAACTCTGTAAAATGTTGTGATATCATATTTCCAATCCGTAAATCAGTTTTATCTTTAATATGTGATTCTTTATACCGAACTTGCTTTTCAGGGTTTTAAAACAATTTGGTTGTGTATATGTCCAAATCTATGAAACAATAACAAAAAATCTGAAAAATAATTTGAAAAATGGTCATTTTGTGCCAATAATTAAGCATCAAATTCTTCTGTGATAATAATAGTAATAGGTGCCTTGGGTGCAATCCCAAAACATCTGGAGCACCACTTGAACACCCTCAGCATTGACACAATCACCATCAGACAATTGCAAAAGGCAGCTTTACTTGGAACAGCTGACAATATCTTTAACACCATCAAGCAACAACATCTGCCTAACCCTGGTCCTTGGGAAGGACTTGATAGATGGATAAAATCGCCAAATACAGTCTGAATATCTGGCTGACTGTGTAACTAAATATAATAATACTCTGTACGATATTAAAGCAAGTGTTTATCACGGTGTCTGCCACAATTTCATAATGCTTTTTTTATTTTTCACTGCAGTGAGAAATTGTTAGAAATATTGCAAACTGGAAAGGGAATTTGTGACCAAGTTGCTAAGCAGCACTAAATATATATTCTTGCTCTTCCTTGTGTACAAAAACAGTGGTCCCTGGTCTAAAATCACAGCAGAAGGCTGAGAATGAAGCATGAAATGAAAAATCTTTGCCTACTGCACAGAGAGAATGCCGACAGTGCCCTATCATTTATTATCTACCAATATGTGCTGTGAGCCGGACAAGAGAATACTTCAAACTTTGAAATCTCTTTCCTTCCAAATATTTCTTTCATGTACTTTTTTTTCCTGCTGTGACTTGGTTGCCCTTGCTTCCATATCTGTGATGAAGCAGAACCAAGCGAAGTTGCAGGTGATTCTACTACGGCTGGAAGAGAAATTCATTTTCTTTGCATGTTAATGCAAATATACTGCATTTCGTTTCACATTTTTTGAGCCAACTTCGGAAATAAAATTCCAAACTCAAGACTTCTGCTGGTTTCTTTAAATAGTCTAATGTATATAGAAAGAAAAGGTATGCTTGAAGATATGTGGATTAGCAGAAACAATGTAGAAACATAGACAATTTAGCAAGAATATCAATTTAACAGTATATCAAAAAGTGTACATTAGAAATGTGCTATATTTTGTGATTTCACAAAAGTTTTCTTTTGAACTTTAACTAGGGTACTTGAGATTTCTTTTGGTACCAATAAAGGAGACTATTTGTAGCTCAGGGATGAACTGAGGGGTCCTTGGTGCTCTCTGAGCTTGGTTGTTTTCTTGCAGACATTTCAAAACCATGGAGACGTCTTCGGACAGTGCTGGCTCTTCGACTTAGAAACGGAGATGAGCACCACCCCTGGAGCCGGAAACGACTAGCACGCATGTGCGGGGAAAACTTTACCTTTACTTGTTCATATTGTACTCAGTTTATGATAACCATGTCCTGATGGCTCAGCAGTTAAGATGCTGGGCATGTCAGCTGGAAAGCTGTTAGCCCAGGTTTGAGACCCGAGCTCCATGTGACGGGATGAGCTCCCCTCTTCACCCAGCTGCTGCCAACCTAGTAGTTCAAAAGCATGCAAATGCATGTAGACAAATAGGTACCACTTTGGTAGGAAGGTAACAGTGCTCCATGATATCATGCTGGCCACATGACCATGAAAATGTCTTCAAACAGCATGGGCTCAATGGCCTTGAAACGGAGATGAGCACTGCCCCCTATAATCTGCAATGACTAAGCAAAGTAAAATCCACATGGATTCCTTTACTATGATAAATACAATTCCAAGAACCACTATACAGAGGTTGTGATCAGACCAGATAACCCGACCACTTCATCTGACCAGACTGAGCCAGTGTATAAATTTCATCAACAAATAAACGTATCTCATCTTATAACTATGTGTATAATTTCTGATTCCTATGTGGACAACCTTACATTTGTCTCCATTAAAGTTCATTTATTATTTCCTACACTCCTATCAAGATAATTTAGAATTGTGCTTGTCTTCTAACGTATTCCTATCTCACCCACTGTTGTTCATCTCTAAATTTGATAAGCGTTCCTTCTGCCTCTTCGGCAAATTGATTAATAAAATGAATTCCACTAGGCATATCCAATCCATAGCCTTGCTTCTCACATTAGCAAACTAGAAGCTCAAAATACAGCATCATGATATCAAACCTCTGCTGTTGTTCTGCAGAAATTGATATTTAATAATATACAAATCCTTTGTGGGTATTATAGATCCACAGACAGTGAGCTCATCTTAACTTGAATTGTGCGGCTCTACCTTTAATGCCATATGCACTAAAACTGCTTTGTGCTCCAAATATATATGCTTCCTTGTGATGTCTGCAATCTCATTCCAGTCCTGCCTATCCACACCAGCAAATCCATACATTTGCATGCACTCTATTCTTTCCGTTCTCTAATTATTCCATGAAAAATGGTATGGATTTGACTAGTGAAATAAAGCTCTGCAAAACAACATTCTTGAGCAGCTTTAAAGCTACAAATCTCTTGTTGCAGAATGGCTTTTAAAAATTAAAATCTTGAACTGAAATTGCCAAGGAAATGCTAATGTGAGGGAAGGAAAAAGTAAACAGATAAAAGCAAACAAGCATGGATAGAAATTATACCATCCCCAAACTTAAGAACAAAATGTGCACAGATATAATCCAACAGCCTGTAATGCAAATTCTGTCAATACCTATTTATTTTTAATTTAGTTATGATAATCCCTAAACATTACTGTGAATGTTCTGCTTTAAATTTCATCTCATTTCTTACTTGCTATGCATGAATTGTATATGCCTTCTGTCCCAGTCTTTGTTTCGAATACAGTGAAATATTTGGTTGTGGATACTTGGAAAACATAACAGGATTTATCTGTGCTGTCAGAATCTAAGTGTTATGATGAGAAATTTCGGAAGGGGGGGATAAAAGAAGGATAAATTGTTAGATCCTTAACGCGAGGGCGGAAAGTACTGAGGCGAGCCAGATCGTGGATCGGAACAAGCCTTTATTAAGGCTAACAGGTTAACAGCAACTACAGCAGAAGAACAGCTCCGTACAGCCAGCGAAAAGCCGGTCGCGTCTGACAGCTCTTTTATAGCCGGCTGTCAGATGCGCCGGCCAATGGGAGTGCTCTAAACTCCCGCTCTCAGGCAGCTCGCGTCTTAGCCTATCAGAGAGGTTCCAAGGCAGACTTGCTCGTCCTGAGGGGACGTAGCACCCCTCCCCTCTCGGATGGCGCACGCATAGTCATCCAGATAGGCTGGGCGCCTGCGCGGTCGTGTCGAGCGCCGGAGTTCGGGAACAACTGGAGGAGGCGAAGGCGGGAGTGGCTGGACAGCAGGCAGCACGACTGGCAAGGCTTCCGGACGCAGGAGAGGTGTGCAGCAGTCATCGGAGGCGGGCAGGCGTATCGGTAAGTCAGCCGCGGGAGTGCCGGACTGGGGGGTGTGGTCGACGGCGTCGGGCTGGGCACACGGAGTTGCGGCTGGCAGCGAGGAACTAGGTGGTGGGTCGACGGTGATTGTGAGTCGCCCCCGTAGCTGGTCAAGGTGCCGGCGCAAGGTTCGACCATCGGTCATCTCTACCCTGTAGGAACAGGGGCCGGTTACTTGGACAATTGTGCCTGGTAACCAGCGAGGTTCCCCCCCAAAGTTCTGAGCGTAGACCGCGTCGCCCTCTTTAAACCCCCTGGGCCAGCTGGACGAGTCAGTGGGGGTGTCAGGCGAGTAGAGAGGGTGCAAGCGGTCGAGGTCGGTGCGGAGGCGGCGCCCCAGTAGCAACTCGGCCGGGCTGCGATTGGTGGCTGGGCACGGGGTGGAATGTTGTGCCAGGAGATACTGCGAGACCCTGTCCTGCCAGTCGGCCGAGTCCAAACGTTTAAGGGCTTCCTTGGGTG
>QLTV01001818.1:413944-428440 GCA_003457575.1 Thermophis baileyi
GGAGGGATGAAGGGATGAAGGAAAACTTAACAATTAAATAGAGAGAGGGAGGAGGAGGGGGAGGGAGAGAGATTGAGATCATTACGTTTTACATCTCAACAATGTCTTTTGCTTATATTTGTGTGCAGACCATCATCACAACATGCCTCTTTTCCCCTCCCAATTTGCATTTTATATTCCACATCCTGGTAATGCCAGGCACAATGAAACGGTTTTGTAATTAGGATGGGGAAGATAAAATACAAATACTGAATGGTTCATGCTGCTGGATAAAAATTAACATCTCTCTCAGCACCACTGGTGAAACAATATCCTTACTGCAGCCTTTAAGAATCCCTGAACTGAATTCATGTTGTATTTGCAAAGAGCTGGATTTGTTCCAGCAAGAAGGCTACAGTTTTTTTTTTCTTCCTTGTAATAGATCAACATGCATTTCAAATCTTGGCAAATAAGAATTTTGGAAGAACTATTTGCAGAGCAAATTGCTAATAAATACTTTCCTTAGGTATTGAAAGAGGAATCTACTTGTGTGTAGATAAGTTCCCCCAGCAACTTAGTGGTTCTATAGAGTGAAGTGCTTAAGATAACAAACTATGACATTTTACTGAGACCCTATGAGGACAGGCATATATTTGAATGTGAACTTCCAGTGCATGGAATTGTTCAGCCTATGCCAAGCTATCTTCCTTCGTCAGCACAGTAGCAAGCAGTTATGCCTGCGATCCAAATCTATGTTCAGAAGATTTTTTTAAATTCCCATCCTCTCCATTCGTACAGCTGATTCTTTCTTCCATGTTTATATTTGTCCTCTCCCAAGACTTAAAGTAGTACACAATAAAAAAATGATCTGCGACAACCCATCAAACCCTAATCATCAACATCATAAAACCTGTAACTCATAAAATAAATTAGTAAAGATTACCTAAAAAAATTGCTAGATGTTTCACTTCAGAGAACCATAGTCATTCATCATGGTCGCTTGGAAGTGCATCATCAAATCATCATTTATAGAAAAAAATACAGAAAAACAAAGAGGAGAAGTTGTGAATGAACACAAATGGAGGCTTTTTGAAATTAAGAGAAGAAAGGAGCACCACTGGCTGCCTCCAGTTCAATACACCCTCCTCTTATATATTATGAATTTTTATCTGCTATCTCTGTTTGCTCCTTTTTTAATTCATCCATCATCACCTCTGTGAATAGGTTGAATGAAAGAGAGGCAACAGTTTTATCATAGGACCACTATAATCATATGCAAATTTGTTTGAGCATCAATCCGCTCAATGAAATTTACTTAAATCAACCCATCACTTCACCTCTGAATAACATTTATTCCATACCTAGCCTATAAATGTGTTCTTTAATATTTGCATTTTGTATCCAATTTTACAAAATGCTGCACTTAATGGTTTGCAGTTTATGAGTTGGATTAGTGTAAGATATTCTGAGAAAGCAGGCTTATCATTTTCTTTTCTGGCCATTTGCTAGCTTAGGACAAAAACACTAGCTTTGGATACCTGTGGATTCTGCCATCTGTTTTAGCAAAGCAAAATCTGCTTGTAAAGCTTGTGTTATGTGAATAACAGAGGTCTTAATCTTATGTAGTGAGTAAATTTATTGTAGCGGTTAAGGTACCAAGCTAGAACATGCGTTCTGGTTCCGCCTTACACACAAAGGCAGCTGGGTGACCTTGATTCGGTCACTCTCTTTCATCCCTAGGAACAGGCAAGGACAAACCAAAACAACCAACAAATAAATTAATAAATAATTTGCTTTATGCAGAAGTTGCTTAACCTATATTTAAGCTGTGGGATCCTATAAAAGCTGACCCAGTTCATCATACTCAATTGTGTTGTCTTCTGAGTGATTCAGGCCTATATAGGGAAACACTTGATTTACACTGATGAAAGTCAAAGCCAGATTTTTTTAGAATGTTGATTTTGAGCTGTAGTTATAAAACCTTTTCAGCACATTTAGTAGTAAAATATGTATTCAAAGATATAAGAAGAAGTCTATATATGAAAAAAAAACACCAAAATAAAATAGCATACCTACATTTTAGAATGCATAGTAGTTAGGACTAATTTGAATCTTCTCTATATTATTGACCGTGAAATGATACAGTGAAATTAAATCATATTACTCTGAGGTAGAAATATCATATATCTAATTCTAAAAACATTTTCAGTTGTATAGATATGTGCAAATGTAGCTTCCTCATAAAATTCTGCTCCTGGCAAGAAAATTCAGACTTCAATTAAACTGGGACAATTTCCATAAATGTTTTACATGGATGCATCAGCCGTTGTTGGTGTGACTGGGTTACGTCATGGTTTAACATTGGAATGAATCATCAAAGCTAGCCCTGATTTTCCCCCTCCTGAAATCCCCCAGGTATGACTTTGATTTCCAGCATATTTAGGGAAGGCTGAAATCGATCATATAATCCATTATGTTTATTTATTTGATAGATTAATATTCCATCTTTCATTGAGGAGATCAAGGTTGCTTTCATTCCACTCCCTCCTACTTTCTCCACAACAAAGTTGGTTAAGTGACTCATCCAAAATCATCTAATGAACGTTCATAGCAGGGGTGGGTTCTGAATAATTTTGCTGCTGGTTCACTCAGGGTTGCACCGTGCACGCACACAGCAATCAAAAAATAGCTTCTGCGCATGCGCAGAAGCAAAAATTTGCTTCTGCACATGCGCAGAAGCAAAATCCAAGATGGCGCCCACAGAGATGGCAAAAGAATCAGTTCCGTGACATCATCACCAGTTTACTAACGGTTCTAAAGAACCAGTTAGAACCAGTAGGAACCCACCTATAGTACATAGGACTAGAACCCCAGGGCCAGACCAACACTTTAATTACTGCACCACACTAGCTAGCTTTTCTGTTCCTATATTGCCCTAGAACATATACTCTATTAATATTAATGTGAATGTCTCTATTGTCTTAGGATTTCACCAAAGATGAAGCAAGATGCTCCTCAATCTTTGAGTCTGTCATTACATTGGTCCATCAATTCCTACTGCTCTGTAAGTACAGCTTTATTTTTCTCTTTGGCTTTTTTGCTGCAAAAGCTTATGGTGTATTTCTTTTCTCTTTTTTGTTTGCTGGCATACAAGAGAACAATATACTCTTCATGTGTCCTGCTGTCATAGACTAACAAGCTCAAATTAAAAGGGAAATGGAATGGGAAAGATAGAATGAAGAAGAGGGCACTGAACTTGGTTTCATTTTGTTCTCATGGGATTATAAACAGAGTTTTACAAACATATCCCAAATATAGCTTTCAGTTGCTACATAAATAAACTATGGGGCCTCAAAGCCGATGTCAGCAAGATAGATAACTTGTCTCAGCCTTTTTTTGCAGTTGTTTAAATACTGGCAAATTAATTACAGAGTTTATGAAAAGTAGTAGCACTCTTATCCTTGCACTTACAATGTTTGTCTATGAGGCCACATCAGCTGCATCCAGCTCTGCAGGAACCACCATGTAAGTTATGGCCTCTTTGTGCCCTCAAGAGAACCCTAACAAGCCCAACAGGGTGACTTCTATCCTCAGTACCATCGCTGTTGCCTATTTTTCAAAATAAAATATAGAGGTCCTCATGCAAGCTCCATCCCAAGGAGAGATGAATGGCAACTTGTAAATTTCCTATCCTACTGTAGAAAGACTTGCAAACACTTTTAATTTAGGGAACGTTGAGTTGGGCTTCTTTCCACGTTAACCTTTTTCTTGTGTAGTGAGATGTCTTAAAGGATTTAGAAAAACGTATTGCAAGATAAAACAAATTAGAGGAATAATATAAGAGGAAAAGGAAGGGGGGAATCCATTAACTCCTTTTCAGAGAGAAAAAAT
This sequence comes from Thermophis baileyi, assembly GCA_003457575.1. NCBI lineage: Eukaryota > Metazoa > Chordata > Lepidosauria > Squamata > Dipsadidae > Thermophis > Thermophis baileyi. The sequence continues at coordinate 417,815 of QLTV01001818.1, forward strand.
AAGTTTATTTCTTTCCTATCTTACCATACATAACCAAGGCTTTCATACCCAGAGGGGTGAAGTAGACTTAAGAAAGACATTAGTTGTGAAACAGGTAAAGTCTATTTCTCCTTTATCCTCCTTTATATATTTATAAATATATTTCAAACAATTTTAAACCATCTTTCTTATATCATAGGATTTCATGGTAGCATGAAATCTCAAACATCCAAGACAATTACAAGAATAAAGTGATAAGTGTGATCTACTGTATATTTGACTACACATTTAAATACGTAAGTTAGAAACAAAATACACCAAGTTTGTTAATGAGGGTCCCTATATTGGTTTCCTTGATTTACAGCAAATCCTGCTCTATCTTCTCCCTCTCACTTTCTCCCTCTCCCTGTTGTGTGTTATTTCCTTAAATTGTTCCTTTGTACCTTGTGGAGTTTTTTTCTCATGGTTCGTGAGCCATTGCAGATGCCTCATATAGAAACAGACAACTTTAATGCAGATTTTAAATGCAACAGCAATTAATCATCGCTATCATTTTCGTAAACAACTAATGAGATGATAAAGTGAAATGGAAATGGGGATATTGCAATGCCACTAAAAGAGTACCAAGGTAAAGCTAAGTAAATCTGCTCGATCTCTTCCATGTCCTTGACATCTTCTATTATTAAAAAACCCTCTGGTATCAAGGCTTAGGAAGAGCTGCTGCCTGAAACCTTGGAGCTTTATTGTCAATCATATTGAGCTGCTGGTGAGGCTGAATACTCTGAATTTAGTATTGGAGAAGAAAGAACATCTAGTACTTTCTCAAAAATACCCAACAGCACAATCAAATTACTTTCAGCAACTGTTTGCATCTGAAAACAACATATTGTCTGAAATATTGTGAGACTCAAAAAGAAATCTTCCTTTCTTCACTAATACTTGGCATTGTATTTAGGCAATTGTAAATTATTAGGGAGACATTCCTACCACTTATATGTGCCATCTGGCATATATATATATATATGATATAAAAGAGAGAGAAAGAACACAACTATTCAAGATGTATAAGGATAAAGATATTCTGATAAGATTAATAAAGTTCTTCTCCTTTAGGAATACTTTACTTATTTAAATAATTGTGTTCTATGTGGGAAAAGAAAACCATAACCACACTCAGCTAAATATAAGGTAATGACCAGTAAGAAATAAACTACACATAAAGGTTTTGCTTAGGATTTAATCTGAATATAATTTAATGTACATGTACATTAAATTACATCCTTGACTTATGACCAAAATTGAACCCAAAATTTTCATTGCTAAGCAAGACAGTTGTTAAGTGAATTTTGCCCCATTTTATGACCTTTTTTGCCACCATGGTTAAGTGAATCACTGTCGTTGTTAACAGTAAGATGGCTGTTAAGTGAATCTGGCTTTGCTTATCAGAAGGTCACAAAAGGTGATTGCATGACCCTGAGACACTGCAACCGTCATAAGTTCATGTCAGTTGCCAAGCGTCCAAATTTTAATCACATGACCACGTGGCTGCTGGAATGGTCATAAATGTGAAAAATGATTGTAAGTCACTTTTTTCTGTTCCCTTGTAACGTCAAAGGAATGGTTCTAAGTCGGGAACTACCTGTATTTCAAATTTACATTGCTGTGAATGGATTCCAGACAAGTGTCTTACCCATCCATAGCTCTTCATTTTTTATGTACATATCTCAGTGTGGACAAGGAGGAAAAATAAACCTCACACAGTCAGACAGAGGCATTTCACACCAGGAAGGCTTAGTTTAAAGCTTACTAGAACCCTTACAATGTAGTGATTAAGGGTTCATTGAAATGGAGGATTTGGGTTCTCGTTCACCTTCAACCATAGAAACTTACTGGAATACTTTCAACCTCTCCTACTTTACAGAGCGGTTGTTATGGGGCCAGAAGATCTCTCAGGTAAGCCCACATGAGCTCCTGGTGAATTATCATCATCTATGTAGGGCTAAATCTAACCGAGAGGGGGAATTAATTGACAATCTCCTTTTTCAAGTCCCAGGACAGACTAATCCCTCCTCTTTGACCCAGTTAAGCATATAAAGGGAACAAGGTGTCTTTGCATTGCCTTAAGTTGCATGAAAAAATTGTGCTGTGTTTTTGTTTAGAAAGGCATCTTATCTCGGCTTCTGTATATCCTTCCATCAATTCTTATTTTCAGAAAATGCTAAGCATGTTGCTGTTTGTTTCTTTGGCCATAGCTATGTCCTAGAGCTGTCAGCTTCAATTACTGTAAACACAAAAGCTCATCAAACATTAAATCTGTTTCAAGTATTTGCATTGTAACTAGCAGCAATGTTATTCCTTTTATTCTGGTGGGTCTTTAGTGTTGCTTCAAGAAGACACTGTGCATCCAATTTTATCCAAGATGCTTAGCATTTGAATGCATAAGACAAAATGCTGTACTCTGCACTCTTTTCCTTCAAATGGTACTCAAGCCATTTGATGCTTTAGGGATGAGGTCTTTAATTGGTGTAAAAAGAAATTCTCATCTTGGGAACTCATCTTAGGAAAGCATATAGTAAATGTTCTTCAGTCAGAAACATCCAGGCTGATACTGCTTGTCAACCAGCCTAACGCACTCCTGACCACTAAAGATTGTTCTTTAGAATTGTTTCCTATTGCTTGCTACACAATCATTTTTAAACTACTGAACAGGACATTGTATGTGACAATTGGCTTACAGTTCCTTCCTTCCTACCACCTTCTAATACTGCCACATATAATTTACTGCCACATCCAACGCAGAGGTGGGTTCCTCCCGGTTCGGACCGATTCCCCCCAACCAGTAGCGACCCGCTGGTAACATCACAGTGATGTCACAGATCCGGTTTGGTCGGTGCCGGTCCGTGGGCGCCGCCATCTTTTTTTTTTTTTAATTCTTTTTGAATTTTTTTGGGGGTAATATTTTTCCGGGTTTTTTTTTCTTCTGTGCATGCGCAGATNCTGATCTGTGGACGCCGCCATCTTTGGGGGGGGTTATTTTTTGCTATTTTTTTTTTCTTCTGTGCATGTGCAGAAGCCAAGTTTCCAGCACTGCGCATGCGTCGCCATCTTGTTTTCAGCTTTTTTTTTTTGGCATTTTTTTTTGAATTTTTGGCACTGCGCATGTGCGCGTGCGCAAAGCGCGCATACGCCCATGTGGCACGGCCACGCGGCATGGGAATAAGCGAACCGGCAGTGAGGTAAGTTAGAACCCACCCCTGATCCAAGGAATACCCATGATATACAGGTTACATAGAAATACAGGTAGTCCTCAACTTCTTTTTGTTTAATGACTATTTAAAGTTATGACAATGCTAATTCTCATGCATATGACTGCCACAGTGTCACAATGGTCATGTGATCAAATTTGGGTGCTTGGCAACTAGCAAGTAATTACAACAGTTGCGGTGTCCTAGGGACACATGATCACTATTTGCAACCCTCCTAGGGGATTTCCAATAAAGTCAACGAGGGAAGCCAGATTCATTTAATAATTATGTGATTTGCTTAAGGGTCATTTTGATTTGATTTGATTTGATTTGCAACCATGGGAACATTATAAAATCAGGTTTGACCCATTTAACGTCCACATCACTTAGGGATGGATGTTCTGATCCCAATTATGGTCATAAGCCAAGGGCTACCTATATTGATTGGGAGTATATAAAGATAATACTTCATGACCACAATAAGTACTAAAACAGATTGTACACTATATTTTATTTGCTATCTCACAAACTTTAGGCAACAAAATTATTTATCAAGTCTAAGATGTTTGCATGATTCCTGCAGTCATGATGAATAGCATTTGATTGATTCTTCAGATACAATAAACTAAGGAATTACATATACAGCTACCCTGTTTCCCCCAAAATAAAACATCCCCTGATAATAAGCCCAATCGGGCTTTTGAGTGCATGGCAATAAGGCCAAGCGCTTATTTCAGGGTTCAAAAAAATATAAGACAGGGTCTTATTTTCGGGGAAACACGGTAGTTGTCATTTAGCAACCACAATTGGGATTGGCAGCTTGGTTGTTAAGCAAAGCAATTGCTAAGTATAACTGTAACTGTGATTATGATCTTACTTCAGCTTTTTGTTGCTTTACAGACCAGCAAGATTGTAAATGTGAAGATTGGTTGCAAAGTTACTTTCTCATCACTATACTAACTGTAAATGGTCACTAAACAAGGCGGTCACTAAACAAAAACTACTTGCATATCATCTCATCATGCTTGTTTGTAAAAGAAGAGTAGGCAGAGCTGGGGGGAAAAATTAAGTGAGTCATTAGTCTAGGATCATTGCGTATCCATAAATGGTGCCTGATATGCTACACGTAGCTCAAGCTTTGGTTCATATCCCAATTCAACATTTCAGAAAATAAGCCCCTTTTTAGTTATATTGCACCTAATTACACAAACATTGAACATTTTCCAAACACTAAGTTCTACATCCTTTACGAGTCCAAATAACTTCCCTGAGTTCTTGATTTTTCTGTTCTGTAAAAAAAACACAAAAAAGCATTAAATACTAAAGCATTTATATGTGATATTGCTTTCATATCTCTGGTAAAATCATTAAGTAAGAAAGTGGAAATTAAGACTCTCATTCTAGGATATGGGTGAAGGAATTCCATGCTGTAAAAAGCAGTTTTAGTACATGTCCAGGATACGCTACATAAACGGATTTGCATTGGAAATGGAAATGTGTAGAGACTACCTTATAAGAGGCACTGGTAATCTACAATGAACATACATTAAGGGCTGTGAGAGACAGACATATTGCTAATAAACCATCTTATTTTTCATCTCACTTGGCATAATTGCAATAGCAGAGGAATGATGCCTTCAGTCTCGGAAACAATTAGTTCATACTGCATGCAGTCACCTCTTATTTTTAAGCAATCACATTTCTTTGCTGCGTGAAAATTAGAGCAGAGCAGAGGATGTGAAGAAATAAATTTCAAATCTCAGAGCTATTCACTTGGCAAAGTAAATGGTGCTTCAAAATGGGAGGCTTTTGAAAGTTAATTTGTAACTGAATTATGAGCTGTCACTTTATAATATCCCTTATTGTATATTACTGACAATGGTTTACATTTTAAAGGAATAGAAGCTGTTGTCATAAATATAAAAGCGATGGTAGGCATTCTGAATCGTCTTCATTCAGTAGCCCCGTTTGTTTGCCTGTGAAGAGAGAACATGTGTGTGTGTTTGTGTCTGTGTTCTGTTGTTTTATATACACTATATGTAACAAGCAGACTCCCTTTAGGTAGGAAGGCAATAATTACCCCAACTCCTCATAAAGACATTTCTCTCCCCCAGGTTGAAAGGCACTTTTTGAAACCACTGATTAAAACAGGAGGGAATGCATAATGTAAAAGTGGCAGGAATTGTGATAAGCAGAGTTGAATGGTAGCACTGTTGCGCCTCATGACATAAAAATGGATAATCGCAGCTACAAAGGAATGGTGACTAAAGTTACATGGGGTCTACTCTAGACCAACATGGCACGGCCAACTCGATGTGGCCAACTTGCCATGGCCAACTTGCCACAGGACAAGAGTTACAGTAATATCGAAGAAATGGTGGAATAGAATCATTAAAGAAAGGACGCAAAAGGATGGACAAAATGAAATACGAATTACACAAATTAAAATACTTTTTAAAATTATCTTAAATATTTAAATTGAATTGCTGAATTGTCCCACAGTGAGTTGTCCCTTGGTGAGTTGGCCATGCTGAGTTGGCTGCACCAAATTGTCCCATTCCGAATTACATGAAGGGGTTTCACCACTTTCTAGAAAGATACTCTCTCTATGATAGTTTCACCTGGTCTTACTGAAATCCTCCACTTGGAACTGGAGAAGATCCATCCATTCTTAAATGTATGAGTATCCTAATATTATTGTGGTAGTATTCCCTCATTGAATGGAATGAGTCAGAGGTCCCATGTGGACAGAGCAAGGTGTAATCAAAACAAAAACCAGACATTTCAGAGTAAAACCCATGGCTTAATTCCATGTACTTTTCCATGTTCAATTCCCCTACCATGCATCCCAATCCCTTTGTTTCATCTCAAGTATCTTTTGTTTCTATCCAGAAATAAGTGGGTGAGAAATTGTTGATGTTCAGAACAGTCTTATTAAATCTTTCTTGTCTTCAGACAGGGCAAAAAAGGACTTTGGGGTTTCATGCAGTCTGTAAAGTGCGAGTTAATAATTGTATCTACTGTAGAGTAAAATAAAAGAATATTAGTATTTTTTTTAAAAAAAAATCTGCTGGTTTTATCCTTGGTAAGTTTCAAATGCTGATTATACTCTAACTATGTCATTTATGCTTGCATGTATTATTTAGATTGCTTCCAATTGTTCACAGAGTTTAGTAATTAAAATTAAAACAAGATAAAATAAGAAGCTCCTTTGGGAGGCCAAGAGACTGCTGGAATACTATCAGGGGAAGTTGCAGACATATTGTTTGGGGCCTTAAGGGGATCAAAGTATACATCTGATTGGACAATGCTAAGTAATTGTTTTATATGGAGAAATGAACTTTAACAAGTATCTAATCAGATAGTATAACTGTCAGCAGTAATTTGGGAGGGAAGATAACTAATCCTTTAACACATCTAGGGAACGTTGCTATGTGTTCTGGCTGGCTGGAGGCTTATAAAACACACATAAGAAAACATTGCTTAGCAAATAAATGTAAACCAATTGGTTTCTATTTGAATATGCAATGATATTGATCAATAAAGACTGCGTTCAGATCTTGAACCTTAAAAGTTTCATAAGATCTTTAAAAATATGGTTCTGTCATCAGTCCTGGGGATCCAGGTGTGGGTAAGAGTCTATGCAATAGCTATGCCAATTTGTGTGGTCGTTCTTTACCTGGACTGTGTTTTTGTAGCTATGTTTTTTTTTAATGTTTTATGCTTTGTATGATGTTTCTAATTGGTTAGCTATCATATAACTCAAATATTTGATAGATGATAAATAGATGATAGATAGATAGATAGATAGATAGATAGATAGATAGATAGATAGATAGATAGATAGATAGATAGATAGATAAACAGACAGACAGACAGACAGACATGATAAAGAGAGAGGGAGAGAGGGAGAGAGGCAATAGATACATAGATAGCAAGATACATAGAGAGAGAGAGAGAGAGACAGACAGAGAGACAGACAGACAGACAGACAGACTGACAGACAGACAGAGACAGAGAGAGAGACAGAGAGACAGAGAGGCAATAGTTAGAGATACATAATATCTAGAGATAGATAGAAAGAGAGAGAGATGATAGATGAGAGAGAGAGAGAGAGACAGAGACAGAGACAGAGACAGAGACACACAGACAGACAGACAGATAGACAGAGAGAGAATTGAGAAACCATGCTTCCTAACGAGAAGAGCTGTGGACTCTCCCTATCATTCCACTCCTGTCTTTAATCTCTGAAGATAATATACTGTATATATACTTCATTCAAATGGAAGAGGCTGTCGTTTATATAAATTAAGTCTGAGTCCCTTGCTTTCAAAGTTGCAAGTAATTAAATGGCAAAAACCCTCACAAAAACCTATGCCTTTGAATAAAAATGGTAAGTCAGAAAAGGTGTTACCAGACTTCTGATTTTTGGTCACCATAGACTAACAACAGCACTCCTCCTATAAATGAAGTCAGGTCCATTGTTTAATATTACACTTTTATTCCACTGGCAATGGTAGTCTCATAACATTTTACAGTGAAAGGCATAAACCAGAATGAATAAAAATACAGTGTGCATGTCAAAAAATATATATCATGGCCTACACTTTCCAGTTGGTGGAAGTAGGTAATAATAGGCTGGCTTGCAAGGTCTTCTCAAGGTTACAGATCCTAGCTTGCCTAGAATACTCAGGATACAATTGGTCCCTGGTAGGACTTGAGTTATACTGGCCAATATTTGTCAGAATTCACTGATATTGTCATCATTGTTAGCAGGGATTTCTGCATGTGAACCTGAACAGTCAGGCTGTAATTGAAGCTACATCTTCACTACCCTATAAGAAATATTTCTGTAAAATTTCTGTTGACCACAGCCATAATGAATGGTAGCAGTCAATATCTGTGAAGCTATCTGGTAATAACCATGGCATTAAGAAGATTACATTTCCTTGCCTTTCCCCCTCTCTCCTCCCCTGTGCTCCTTCCTTCCTTCCTTCCTTCCTTCCTTCCTTCCTTCCTTCCTTCCTTCCTTCCTTCCTTCCTCCCTTCCTCCCTTCCTCCCTTCCTCCCATTCCTTTTCCATGCTTCGCATAAGATTGCTCACTCCAAAAAGGAACAAAATGAGGGTTAAGTCATTTAGATGTAGATTTTTAATTTATTCTATTAATATATTTAATAAGCTATTAAAATTAAACATGAAGATTACAACTTTCAAAAATTAAAAGTCCGGGTTTATGAAGTGTTTTCAAGACCTTTTAAAATGCCAGCCAGAAGGTTAGTGCCATCAATTCAGAGGGAATCTCTTTTGGGGCAAGAGGTTGTGCTTGAGAAGACCTGACAGTTGTTGCATGGTTAGTCTGGGACAACTGCAACTGAATGTCCTCAGATGACCCCCAACATTTCCACTTTTGAGGTGGGAAATGCATAACATCTATAGTGCACATTTTAAAAAAGCAAAACCAGAGTTATTCCCAGATGATATCTGTGTCAATTACAAAGAAAACAAGTTTAGTGATTCAGTAGGAACAAAGCCATTGTGCTTTGGTCTTCTGTCATGCATCAGATTCCCTCTTAGCATTTCCACAGAGATTTAGCTCTCTAAAGCCACATCTTTAGGATAGAAATTGAATTAAATATTCCAGCCCCTTCTCACTGCCTGCAGATTTATGTTTTGTTGATAAGGAAAACTCTGGAGGAACCCTCAGTGCCACACAGCAACTGTTGCCCTCATTATATTTCTGTTGGTTCAAAGCCTAATTTGGCAAAAAATTGCCACTCTAGCTATTCAGGTCCAAAAACTGGAGTGGGAAGAGCAAGAGAGAATCACACAGAATGTTAATAAAGCAGGAAAGGACTTTAGAAGAGAGACAATTTCTGTTTGTTTAACTATAAATATAATGTTGGAGATGCTATGCAACTTGTTTTAGAAAGGTACAAAAGAATGAAATAGCAGCGAAGAGAAAAAATAAAGCTGTTTTTAAAAGGAGGAATATGTGGAAAATGTCTAACAAGCTTATTGTTAGAAAACAATAAAATGAATAAATAAAAATAAAATAGGTAAGTTAGTGAGAATAATAAGACATTTCTAAACTATTTTAAGCATTACAAAGTGTTTTATCGTCACAGGATGGAAGCTGTTCCAAGTAAAGCCACCTTCTGCAATTGACTGATGGAGAATTTGTCAATGCTAATGGTGTTCAAGTGGTGCTCCAGTTGTTTTGGGATTGCACCCAAGGTGCCTATTACTATTGGTACTACCTTTGCTTGCCTTTACCACAGTTGTTCTATTTCTGTTTGTAGGTCTTTGTATTTTGTTACCTTCTCCAATTCTTTCTCTTCTATTCTGCTGTCTCCAGGCACTGCCACATCCACTATCCAGACTTTTTTGTCTTTCTTATCGACAATTGTTAAGTCCGGGGTGTTATGTGGCAGGTGCCTATCTGTTTGAATTCTAAAGTCCCAGAGCAATTTAACTTCTTCATTTTCTATGACTTTTTCTATATTATGGTCCCACCAGTTCTTGCTTACTGTACAAGCAAATTGTATTTCTTGCAGATCTTCCAATGCACCATTGTTGCTACTTTGTCATGCCTCTACTTGTAGTCAGTCTGTGCGATCTTCTTGCAGCAGCTTAACCGTGGTTCACTGTTCCTTCAGCTTCTTTACAGAGGTGGCAGTTGCTGTGTGTTGCTGTCTTCTCAATACTGGCTTTGAATGCATTTGTTCTTAAGGTTTGATCTTGTGCAACCAACTGTTTGTTGCTGTCTTCTCAATTCTGGCTTTGTATACATTTGTCCTTAAGGCTTGGTCTTGTGCAGCCAGAATTAATCCCTCGGTCTCTTTCTTTAACTTTCCTTCTCTTAGCCATTGCCAGGTCTTGTTATTATCTGCTTTCTCTCCTATTTTTTAATGTACTGGCCATGTAGTGCTTTGTCTTCCCATGCCTCCATATTGTTCTTCATTTGGTCTTTCTTGTAGGCCAGTTTGGTCTCTCCACTAGTCCGTAAGCCTTCCTGGCATACTGACTTTAGTGCATTTTCTTCATTGTCCTTCAGATATTCTTCCAAACCCCTTTTTCCTTCTTCAACCATCTGATGTACTTGCAACATTCCATGTCCACCTATTTGCCTTGGTAGGTAGAGTCTGTCAATGTCGCTTTGAGGATGAAAGGCATGATTCATTTCAAATATCCTCTTCTTGTTGGACTTGATCTGTAACAACAAATCATTATTTCTTTGTTTTCAATCACTGTATATTTGTGATAGGTAAACACCTTTTCTTCCAGTAGTTCTGCATCTGCTGGCTGGTTGCTCAGCCAACAGTCTTGAGTCCTGTAGCCCATTTTTCACCAGATATCCAGAAATAATAATAATAATAATAATAATAATAATAATAATAATAA
>QLTV01001818.1:435333-448614 GCA_003457575.1 Thermophis baileyi
AAAGAAAGAAAGAAAGAAAGAAAGAAAGAAAGAAAGAAAGAAAGAAAGAAAGAAAGAAAGAAAGAAAGAAAGAAAGAAAGAAAGAAAGAAAGAAAGAAAGAAAGAAAGAAAATAAAGGTCTATAATTATTTTCTGTAAAGAATGATAGAATGGTTTTTATATTTTCAATATGAAAAAAGTAATATCATATAATATTGTACAGGATATGTGGTAATAAAATTATTATTTATTTATAATGTAAGAATAAAACAATAAATATTAGGCAGGAAATGTGGTAAGAAAATTACTAATTGACAGAGACATAATTGTACGAGAAGTTGTTGCTATTGGAAAAAAGACTTTTGTCTTGCTTTTGTTTTGCAGGCTGCAGTGTTTGTGTGCTTTAAACTGTACAAACAGATGCTCAGTACAAATATACTTTTCTATCTTGGGCATATAGACCATGACTGTGGAAATGTTTACCCAGTGCTCTTTTAGGTGACATTAACTAAGGCATTTTGGTACCAATGAAAAGCCTTTATAGCAGCCTTTTTCTGTTTGGGTCTCCTAGATGTTAGAGAACTACAATTTTGAGAATAACCGTTCTGTTCAGAAAAAAGAGCACCCAACATTATTAACTGTATAGAACAGTAATTTTGTAAAGGATAATTCCATTATTCAAACCAATTTAGTTTGCTTGCTTGTTAAGGTATTTAAGTTATTTTAGACAGAGGTATCTAAGTACTTTAGGATAAATACAAGAGGTTTATTATCATTATTAGGACACTAAGGGTAAGTAATGTAAATAAGAAATAAAAATAATTGAACTAATATATATGATATCCAACCTTTCTGTCTAATGATCACATCCATTAAGACTTGACAGGCAGCAAATGTAATGGTATGTGAGAAAAACATTGGGAGACCAGGGCAAGAGATGCTCCCAAGGGAATGGTCAGATAAGAGAGGGCATAGCCCAGAACTGCATAGTGGATGGAGAAAAGGTTCAGCAGGGACCTCCCCTAACTTCTCAGTCTATGAAGGAAACAGTGGAAGATTTGTACCTTCAGCCTTTCAAGATTCTGTTAATGTAGCCCTATAATAAAGTAGATTTGGTTCATGTGATCAAGTTTCCTGCCTGGTCGAGCTGGAAAAGCTGACAGCAATGTATCTTAAATATCAGTTATCAAGAAGCAATGGGTTATTTTCCTTTGTTCCACACTTGTGAATTCTTTGAATGCGTTACATTAAGCACTTTATGACACATCATGCTAGACTTGATGGGCCTCAGATTCTGCCAGATGTAAGATGAAAACATCTGGCAGAGTTCAGGTTGGGGAAATTTGCAGTAGAGTCTTCTTGTAGTAGTAGGATAGCTCCTTTTAAGGATGGTGTATAAGTGGCCTTCGTTTTTTCCCCCAAGTAGGAATTAACATATTTTCTTCATTCTTCTTTGCAATTCCATAGATTCTCACAGCTTATTTAAGTTCTGGCACAACCCTACACTGAAATCTAGTAGGTTATGAAATATATAGAGTTGGAAATCATAATATTTCATGATATTAAAGAGGGAAAGGAAGAAATTAAAAAATGGTTCTACTAGGTTCTATCTTTGTCTCTGTATTACCGTACTGATCTCATTTTCCTACTTTCTTAGCTACTTAGCTAATATCCAGCTGGGCTGTATCAAAATTTGAGTTTGCTTTAAAAAAAATGGCAATGCATTTGACATCATGATAAAGATTTATGACTGGATGGATCTGTGAGTGGAATGAAGGAAACAGCAGTATGATTTACTCATTCCTTGACACTAAACATATTTGTTGGGAAACAGCCCCTATTGCAATCACTAGAATTTACTCACACATACCTGAGTTTAGGGTTGTGGTATATCAGTTTGGTTCATTTAATACAAGGTGATGGCTGGAGCCTTAGTGCAGGAGAGAAACGGCCCTGTACCTGCCTTCGCGGCACATTTGTGTGTAACACAGACTTTGCTTCCTGCAGCTTCGGGCTGGAGCTCGCGCCCTCCACACTCGGCCGAAGAGCTGCCAGGGGGTGGATGACACGGCAAGGCGATGGCCGGAGCCTTCGTGCAGGAGAGAAGCCGTGTTCTTTTGCGTCCTGTTAAGACCCTCCTTAAGCAAGCGGCCGCCCACCCCACACACCTTTGCTGTGCTTTGGCGCTCGCTTGAGGGTCTCCCCATGCGGGTGCATCCTCCCGGCCTCCCCAAAGCTGGCCTGGGTGTCGCGAGACGGGGAGGAGGGTCGCCCGAAGGGAAGCCTCCACTACGGATGGCGATCATTCTTCAGCAGAGAAGGAGAGAGAAGGGGAGAGTGAAGAGGAGAGAGAGGGAGAAAGAGAGAGATGGGGGAGAGAGAAAGAGATGAGTGAGGGGGAGGAAGGGAGAGAGGGAGATAGAGAGGGAGAAAGAGAGATGGGGAGAGGGAGAGAGAGAGAGGGAGGAAAGGGAGAGGGAGGGAGAGAGAGGGAAAGAAAGAGAAAGAGATGGGAGTGGGGTGAGGGAGAGGGAGAAAGAGAAAGAGAGAGATGGGAGAGGGAAAGAGGGAAAAAGATGGGGAGAGGGAGAGGGAGGGAGAGAGAGAGATACCTGTTTCCCATAGAAAAGAAAACATAAAGAGCCACAAAACCTGGGTAGGCATGGCTGGGGGTCATGTGACTTGGTGGGAGTGAGTGACATCGGGTTGGCCATGCCCACCCAGGTTTTGTGGCTCCCGGTGTTTTGTTTTCTGTGGGAAACGGGTCCAAATGGCTCTTTGAGTGTTTAAGGTTGCCGACCCCTGACCTAGGATAATTGTTTAAGGTTAAAATGAAAGCATGCATTTTGGAAATGGGCAAGGTTAATCAGTTTAATAAGAATAATAAGATAAGAATCTGGGGAGATTGCATAGTTACATTTGCATTGAAATGGAGCCATTGACATTGTGTTAGGGTTGAAGGACTGATAAAGAAACTGATAGAGAAAACTAAAGACAAGGAAACAGCTATGCAAAAAAAAATCTAATGCCTTGAAGTTTTCTGAAAAACACCAAGGATTACAATTCAAAACTGCAACAATGCATTTGGCACTGGCAATATCCAATTTTGGGTCAAGATAGCACTATTTGTTTGCACTCAGATGTTTGGGAAACAGGTACAATGAAGTTGTACCTGTACCTCTATTTTAGCAATAGCAATAGCAATAGCACTTAGACTTATATACCGCTTTACAGTGCTTTACAGCACTCTCTAAGCGGTTCACAGAGTCAGCATATTGCCCCCAACAATCTGGGTCCTCATTTTACCCACCTCAGAAGGATGGAAGGCTGAGTCAACCTTGAGCCGGTGAGATTTGAACCGCTGAACTGCTGAACAGTCAGCTGAAGTAGCCTGCAGTACTGCACTCTAACCACTGCGCCACCTCGGCTCTTCTTGTAATGGTAATTTTGTATTGTTGGTAAGGATGGTGTATACATCTATGTTTAGGGGGAGGCATAGGTAAATACAGGTAGTCCGTGACTTACAACATTTTATTTAGTGACAGTTCAAAGTTACAACGGCACTGAAAAAAGTGACATGACCATTTTTCACAGTTATGACCTTTGCAGCACCCCCATGATCATGTGATCAAAATTCAGTTGCTTGTCAACTGGTTCATATTTATGACGGTTGCAGTGTCCCAAAGTCATGTGATCACCTTTTGCGACCTTCTGACAAGCAAAGTCAATGGGGAAGCCAAATTCACTTAACAATCGTGTGACTATCAACTGCAGTGATTCACTTAACAACTATAGCAAGAAAGGTCATGAAATCGGGCAGAACAAATGTCTCACTTAACAACAGAAATTTATGGTCATAAATCTCGATTATGACAAAACTACACACATCATAATGAGATTACAATCGCTCATGAGGGCTCAATTGTGGTCGTAAGTCAAGGACAATCTGTATGACAAAGACAAGGAAGGATGTGGAAATAGAATATGCTGTAAAAGCATTAAATCATCTTCTGCAAAAGAGGATCGTGTTAAATAGAGGAAGATTTCACTGGTAGGAATCACAGCCTTGTTGACTGACTGTAAACCTTAACACATTGGTGAGATACTACAGAATGTGTCTGCATATGTGAACAGTCTATAGAAAAAAAGCTACACACATCATAATAGCACTAGCAATAGCACTTAGACTTATATACCGCTTTACAGTGCTATACAGCCCTCTCTAAGTGGTTTACAGAGTCAGCATATTGCCCCCAACAATCTGGGTCCTCATTTTACCCACCTCAGAAGGATGGAAGGCTGAGTCAACCTTGAGCCTGGTGGGATTTGAACTGCCAAACTGCAGGCAGCCGGCAGGCAGCAGAAGTAGCCTGCAGGACTGCACTCTAACCACTGTGCCATAATGAATAATGATTGCCATGTTGCATTGGGTTTGGGGAGAACTGAGATCAAGTGTCTTTTCTGATCCCCCACATTTTTTCTCCTTTATATAAATTGCTTACATTGCTGGGACTTCTAAAAGGACAGTGATTCTTTTTCCTTGCCAATATTTACTTTTACAACTATTGGTGCATGGTGTCTAGAGCACCGAGAGTAAGACAGGTCCAGAATCGAGAGGAAACATATTCCTCACAAAATGATTCCAAGCAAGTGGGAACCAAAGAACAATTCCCCAGTGACTGATTGTGAATTTGCACAATAAAAATAGAGTATTATCCATGAACCATGAAAGACCATTTTGTTTCTGCACTGTTTTAATGGAAATGGAAGATGTAGGGTCCTTGTAAGTCAATTACTCCCTCCTGCCATAATTCATCTGATAGAATAAAAGTCATATGCCATTGTCTTAAGAGAACAAACAGATTCATCTGGCAGGAAAGTAAAAGCACTTTCTGAAGAAATGTATCTTCCAGTGTTTGGTAGATATGCCATTAATACATTTGTATAGATGTACACATGTGTATATGCACCAGGGGTAGGTTTCTCTTACCTTCCCTACCAGTTCGGAAGTGTGCGTGTCGCATGTCATCATCTGGGAACTGACCCTCTGCGCATGTGCAGAAGACTTTGTGCATGCGCAGAGGGTTCGTTGCTAGCCGCTTTCAAGCAGCGGCGACCAGGAAACTGGTTCAGGGGTATGGAAAGCTGGCCATCACTACCGGTTTGGCAAACGGGGCCAAATTTCCACCACCGGCTCACGCGAACCGGTCCAAACCGGTAGCAACCCACCACTGATATGCACACACTCACATCCTTAATTAAACAATATCTTTATCATATATAAATCCTAACTTTTTCATTTATTCAACACAACATATGAATGAATGAAGGCAAATATACAGTACATGTCCCAGGATAATGTTGCAGGATCCAATCTGGTTTGGCCATCAGGACCAGAAGTTTAGTCTTAATAGACACATTGTGGTAAGAGAGAAGTTCCCTGAGGATGGAGTCCAGCATGAGTCTGAAAGCTCAGAAGACTAAACCTCTGGTCCTGGTGACTGACCAAGATTGGATCCTGCAAAATTAGTGTCTGTCTGTCTGTCTATCATCCCTCCCTCCATCTATCCATCCATCCATCCCTCCATCCATCCTTAAGCCTTCAGGTCAGTCTTAACTTCTGGCAACTGCCTGGACAAGTCCCTACATTTGGCAAAATTTTAGAAGTGGTACACCATTGCCTCCTTCCTAGGGCTGAGAGCAGGGGTGGGTTCTAACTTATCTCGCTGCCAGTTCACTTTGTCCCGCGCCGCGTGGCCGCGCTGTGTGGCCACACGTGCGCTTTGCGTGCACGCGCATGCGCAGTGCAAAAAAATTAAACCTCCCCCAAAAAAAGCCGAAAACAAGATGGCGACGCATGCGCAGTGCCGGAAACTCGGCTTCTGCGCATGCGCAGAAGAAAAAAAAAACGGGGAAAATTTTTTAAAAAATCCCCAAAAAAATATTCCAAAAAAATTCAAAAAAAAAGATGGTGGCATCCACAGACTGGCACCGACCGAACCGGATCCGTGACGTCATCGTGACATCACCAGCAGGTCACTACTGGTTCGGGCGAACCAGTCCCAACCAGGAGGAACCCACCTCTGGCTGAGAGAGAGAGAGAGAGTGATTTGTCCGAGTCACTCAGCTGGGTTTACCTAAGACATGGCTAGAACTCACCCTCATCTTTAACCACGTATACAAACACATACATACACATAAATACACATATTTCCATATTCATATCCATGTCCTCTTTTTGTACTCAGAACAACTCTTCAGGGCAGTTTAGGATGATGGATCATGTCCTAAATCTTGCTCCAAGATATTCCAAGTCTTACATGATAATAATTATGATAGATATGAAAAGAAAAAAATTGCCCGTAGAAGCATTTGGAACCAATGGCCTTCTTACCTAACTCTACATGAGATTGCATTTTGTACTAGCTAACTGAAGAGAAAGTCAGGGACCCTCCATGAAAGTTTGCACTTTCAAATAACACATGTTTTACTGAAGCTCGGATTCTGTTTTCAGCAGTGGAAAGATACAAGGAGGCTTGTATGGTTAGTACAGGGGTGTCCAACTTACGTCTGACGCTGCCTTGACGTATCGCGACTTTTCCCCCCTTTGCTGAACCGTGCGTGGGCGTGGCCAGCACGTGACGCATCTGGTCCGCAGGCCGGGAGTTTGACAGCCCTGGGTTAGTAGGACTATATCACCTACTTTGGAATAAGAACTAGGAATCTTCAGGTTAATAATGAATAAAGCACTTGCTTTCCCTGCATGATTTTTTTTTCTTCCTGGAGAAAGATTTAATTTAGTGTTTACTTTGTTGGTCAAAAAGGTGTGACCAAAACAAACACAAATCATGCCGATGACCAAAATCAATCTGCCATAATTTCCTAAGACCATCTCCACAATAACATAACAATAACATGAATCATTTAACTTTGGCCATACTTCTCTGCCAGCTTACCTATCTAAATTTCATTATACCCTATTAACAAAATACTTACCTCCAAATGTGGACTTAACATTTTTTATTTCCCATCATGACCTTTCACTTCAGCAAATATCAATCCAAACTGTAGCATGTGTCCCATTCATTTTGCTGAGTGAGGACCTAGCTATCTTCCCTAAAGTCCTATGATGGATCAACTGTGCCCTCCTAGGAACCTCTCAAATAGCAAGTGCAGAGAAGAGCAACCAAAATTATTAGGGGACTGGAGACTAAAACATACGATGAATGGTTATAAGAACTGGGCATGGCTAGTATAGCAATAGCAATAGCACTTAGACTTACTGTATATACCTCTTCATAGTGCTTTACAACCCTCTCTAAGCAGTTTATTGCCCCCAACAATCTGGGTCCTCATTTTACCCACCTTGGAAGGATGGAAAGCTGAGTCAACCTTGAGCCGGTGAGACTTGAACTGCCGAACTGCAGCTAGCAGTCAGCTGAAGTAGCCTGCAGTGCTGCACTCTAACCACTGCGCCACCTCGGCTCTTAATATAGGGAAGAGAAGGACCAGGGGAGACATGATAGCAGTGTTCCAATTTTTGAGGGGCTGCCACAGAGAGGAGGGGGTCAAACTATTTTCCAAAGCACCTGAAGGCCAGACAAGGAATAATGGAAACTGAACAAGGAGAGATTCAATCTGGAAATAAGGAGAAATTTTTCTGACAGTGAGAGCAATCAACCAATGGAACAGCCTGCCTTCAGAAGTTGTGGGAGCTTCATCACTGGAGTCTTTCAAGAAGAGACTGGACTGCCATTTGTCAGAAATGGTGTAGGGTCTCCTGCTTGGGCGGGGGGTTGGACTATATGACGTACAAGGTCCCTTCCAATTTTGTTAATCTATTTATCTAATAGCAATAGCAATAATCGCTTAGATTTATATACTGCTTCATAGTGCTTTACAGCCCTCTCTAAGTAGTTTACAGAGTCAGCCTATTGCTCCCAACAATCTGGGTCCTCATTTTACTGACCTCGGAAGGATGGAAGACTGAGTCAACCTTGAGCCGGTCAGGATCGAACTCCTGGCAGTGAGCAGATTCAGTCTGCAATACTGCATTCTAACCACTGTGCCACCATGGCTCAAAGGCAATGTACTGTACTCTTTGTTCCTGTTTTATGCAATCATGTCCTCCATCTTAACTCATGCAACGGTCCTACAGCTCAGCAAGAAATTGGTAATAGCTTTGCCATTTGTGTGTGTGAGAGCACTAAATATGAAAGTGAAAAAAATGTGATTAATGAAAAAAAAATGGTAATGCATTTGCTTCATGCAAGAAGCCACCCACAGATGTTCTCCATTAAAGAGTGGGATGAAAGAATGGCAGGGTTCCTAGAAGACATTAAATTTTTTATTGGTAGGAACATGAGTCATTGTTTGCCGTGAGTGAGACAAGTTCTCATTCACCGAATTGTGAAGAATGTGCTTATCAAGCCTAGATGACAAATAAAAAGAATATATGCTTTTCTGAGAGATATTGATGTATTGTACCATCTTGTACCACTTTTTCAATGCCTACAAAACGTTACCAGATAATATTTTCACAAATTCTGCTTTGACAGTTTCTGATTTGTTTGTTTCTTAAATTGCTTTAATTCAATCAGGTGGACATTTTATTTACTTATTTGTGTTTATTTTTTTTTTTGGTTGTTTAATTATTTCTCCCTCTCTATGCCTTTCAAAGATTAAGATTGTTTCATGGAAAGTTTTGTGATAGCTGTACGTAGTGAAACTAACGGAGGTATGTTTATTGTACGTGAATGTTCTGGGGTTTGAAGACCATTGTTTCCATGCAGTTCAGCATCTTTGGCTTCTTAATCTGGCATTAAATCTCACACAGGAAGTTTATGTTTGACCCATGGTGGCACAGTGATTAGAATACAGGCTACTTCTGCTGACTGCTGGCTGCCAGCACTTTGGCAGTTCAATTCCCACTGGCTCAAGGTTGACTCAGCCTTCCATCCTTCCGAGGTGGGTAAAATGAGGACCCAGATTTTCGGGGGCAATATGCTGACTCTGTAAACCTCTTAGAGAGGGCTGTAAAGCACGGTGAAGTGGTATATAAGTCAAAGTGTTATTGCTAGTGCTATTATGTTTGAATTAGCTAAAGAAAGAGCTACCAGGAAATAAGAGGAACAGCAATAATGCTAACACATGCAAATCACGTAGTCATTTTATAAGTAAACAACATCCATATTTTAACATTTACCCAGTTAAACCATCAAGACCTGCCATTTTTCAACATTCTCCCAGCATTTATGACTTCCTCTGTATCACTTTTTTTCTTAGAACCTAATATTTATAGCATTCATTTCTATTTCAATCTTTGACATATCATCACCATTTCCATAAAAACTTCTAAATCACTTCTTCCAGCACTCTCCAATTTAAATTTTATCCCATATCGTTTTACCACTCATTTCCATTTATTTTGCTGGAGGCTCTCTGTTTAGCTTTTTTAGATATTTCTAAAACCTTTTTTTTTAATTATTTCCATCAAAAGTGTTTTGCATTTTTAAATATTAATGGTTCCTTGTTCTCTTTGACTGCATTAATTGCAATTGTCCTTTTCTTTCTACATGCAAGCTTTATACGATAGATAGATAGATATAGATGTAGTGATATAGGTATAACTATGCAATCTTTCTTGTAGATTTAAGGCTTATAATGCTTCAGGACAATGAAAGATTTTACAAAATCTGAAGAAGTAGAAGGAATTGGTTCTGTTCCAGTGATTTCTACTTACCGGTAGTTCTTAGATCTCAGGGAAAAGATTCTCCTGTATTCTATCCTCCAAAATTTTTCCCCTTTTCCCTTTGATTAAGAGTTTTCTATTGTAATGGACTGTGAGAACAAGCAGACAAGGCAATAGTTGGACAAGAAATATTATCAGCCCACATAAAGAATGTGTGTGAGAAAGCATCTCAGAAGGGGAGCCCTGCATTCTCTTTTTATAAACTACATAAATCCAAATACAGCTACTCAAATTGGGTTGAAGAATCAAAGCAAGCACTAAGCAGCAGCAAATGACCTATGACCCACAATACTTTTGCCACCATTTAGCTGTAGCCAGATAGTATAGATAAGCCACAAACAACAAACAAACATATTCGCTCTCCTGGCTATTCTCCTTTCTTTCACATTAAAAAAAAAACCGCAACTCAGCAACATTTTAGGAGGGTTTAACAATTAAAAATTCTTTTGGGGGGGTTTGGGATTGTCATATAGCTAGAGGGGTAAGTAGACTATAGATAGAAAGTAAAGGATGGTTTCTGATGGTTTCCTCATTGTTTCTTACTCTGACTTTTATTTGTCCATGCGACTGTGATTCTTCCTTCTTTTGATGTCATAAGCCTGTAGGCATGATAATGCTCCCCAACTGATTATTTCTTTGGTGAAATGTGGTTAACTGGGTGATATATTACATAAGATGAACTTTTACTAAG
This sequence comes from Thermophis baileyi, assembly GCA_003457575.1. Lineage (NCBI taxonomy): Eukaryota > Metazoa > Chordata > Lepidosauria > Squamata > Dipsadidae > Thermophis > Thermophis baileyi. The sequence continues at coordinate 445,755 of QLTV01001818.1, forward strand.
CTATCAAAACAGCTATTCAGGCCAGTGGTGAAATCCAACTTTTTTTACTACCGGTTCTGTGGGCGTGGCTTGGTGGGCGTGGTGTGGCTTGGTGGGCGTGGCTTGGTGGGCATAACAGGGGAAGGATACTGCAAAATCTCCATTCCCTTCCCACTCCTGGGGGAAGGATATTGACTACTCAAAATTTCCGCTACCGGTTCTCCGAACTACTCAAAATTTCCGCTACCGGTTCTCCGAACTACTCAAAATTTCCACTACCGGTTCTCCGAAGTACTCAAAATTTCCGCTACAGATTCTCCAGAACCTGTCAGAACCTGCTGGATTTCACCCCTGGAATGGTTTTCAGTGTATGGGTGTGTCTATCCCCCCCCACTCTGTGTAACAAGCTATCATTTTTCTCCCTCTATTGTGTTATTCATGGAAACTCACCAAACAAAATTAAATATATTTTTTTCTTCCATGTGTTCCTTCTGGTTTCTCTCAACCTGTTCTTGTAATCGTTGAAGGATCGTTCAGAAAGATTATGAATCTATAAAATAAATGAGGGTTAATAAATAAGCTAAAATGTTACATATTCACTCAGCTCCCCATCATATAAAATACCTCAAGATAATAACACAGTTTGGTTATACTTTATTTATTTATTTATTTTTATTTATTAAATTTGTTTGCTGCCCATCTTGCCATGAGGTAACTCTGCAGGAGAAAGAAGGAAAAGGAAAATAGGATCTGCAAGCACATTTTTAAAAGTAGTTTCAGATACTTAACAAAATAATGCTGAGCTCCATAAAAGCGTTTTTTCCCTTAAAATCCTTTTACTGTTTGTCTCAGCTCTATTTTTGTGCCAGTAAGTTATTATAATTAATTATCACTCTATTTTATTGTTACTGCCTTAATTTTAGACTTTAAATACTCTAAAACATAAACAATCAATTTAATTATGTAGCTAAAGCTGGTAGAATGTGCATAGGAAGTAGACACCATTAATATAGTTTACAGAAAGAGAACCTTGTAAACTTATATTAGCAATTAACTTGGATTTTTCTATTGTATTTCTGATATACTGAAATTTGTCTGAATTATTCGGACTGGGAGACTATCCAAGGAAATTACAAAGTAATTTCTTGGATTGTGGAAGTACCATTGCCATGGTTTGTTGCTTATCTAACATAGAGACATGAACTAGGGATTTCTGATTGTGCCAAAAATTTCATTTCTATCTATAGATAATCATTCAAGTGAATTTGCTTTTCTTCCACCCATCCCCATCCTTTAAGAACAAAGGAACACTAGTGAAATTCAGGAGTATGATGGTCTTGAACCATCAGTCAATGGGTGTGTATAATTATCCTTATCTTTCATTAGTCCCTTTTCCATGTTTTAATTAAATCCCCAGGGAGGCATAAGAAGAGGGCTTTTTCCCCAGATTGGGAACTATAGATAAGCAGGGAACCTTTAATGCAAAGGCATACCATATAAAATAATATCAGTTGAAGCTGCATTCCCACCTCCAGCAATACGTAAGCCCAAAACTTCCAACAGAAAGAATTTGAAAGAAATTCTCAAGCATCCTGAGAATACGTTTAAAAAAGAGAAAGGAAGCATAGTTCACAGGAATGAAATTCTGTGCAAAGTTGAAATGAAAATTATAGTTTTATGTTAGCTCTAAGTGTTCCCATGAGTGAGCAAAACTATAGTGTGTATGTTCTACTGCCGTGTCTTTTAGTCAGGTTCTAGCATCTTGCCTTTTGAAGGCTGCTTTTTCAATTGAACCATCTAATCTACCGCACAAGTTTTATCATTACTCCACAAGAAAGAAGTCAGTCAACAGACATCAAGAACCCAAGAATGGTCAAAGTTAGATCCTATGAAACAGAGGGGTGGGAGAAATATGTAACCATTTGCAAAACATGGAATCAATTCTGCAACATTATTTGATCTAAATTTCTGATGGCTTTGAGAGTTGGACTGTAAGGAAGGCTGAGCACCAAAGAATTGATGCTTTTGAATTGTGGAGTTGGAGAAGACAACTCTTGAGAGTCCCTTGGACTGCAAGGAGATCAAATCAGTCAATCCTAAAGGAAATCAACCCTGACTGTTTTTTGGATGAACAGATACTGAAGGTGAAACTCAAATACTTTGACCACCAAATGAGAAAGGAGAATTCATAGGAAAGGACCCTGATGTTGGGAAACATTGAAGGCAAAGGGACAAGGGGACAGCAGAGGATGAGATGGCTAGACAGTTCATTGATGCAATGAATGTGAATTTGGGCAAATAGAGGGACAGAGGTGTGCTATGGTGTGCTATAGTCCATGGGGTCACGAAGAGTCAGACATGATTTAGTCAATAAAATCTCTGCTCTCCCCCATCATTTGGTGTGTGGTTAGCATCCCTTAAAAAGTAATAAACTATAAAATGTATGGAAACCACACTGATACATTTTATAGTTTATTACTTTTTAAGGGAAACTAACCACACCCCCACATATCAGTGACCAGATACCTTCACCAAGTTATAAAACTGTGCAACACTTTTAATTAAATATGTTTTATTGCCCTATGGTTTTTTTTACTTTTCCCCCAAAATGAATTGTTTCTATTTCTCTTTTTTTTTTCTATAAAGAATGATGTGTAGATTATCCAACCAAAAATTTTCAGTGCATGCAGTTCCTTAAATTCTGTTGTTCCTCTCTAGCAATGAATTACTGATTCTGATTGTCTGTAACATTACAACTGTAAAAATGGTTGGTCACAAACTTTGTTTGCTAGATTTATTTTTCCTTATAGTAGCGCAGGTAAATTACAAGAAAGATATCTCTCTCTCTCTCTCTCTCTCTCTCTCTCTCTCTCTCTCTCTC
>QLTV01001818.1:479136-502730 GCA_003457575.1 Thermophis baileyi
GAATCTATGAAAGCCATGCCACAATCTAATGTTTTTGAGATGACAAAACCCTCTTCTTTTGTTGTACTTTTATAAAAAAAAAATACATAGAATGGGGAAATGCCATTATTCAATCATGAAGGTCAGACATTGCCTTTCCCTATCTTGACAGACTTGACCTATTTTTATTTCTTACCTTTGTTTTTCATGTTCTCTGAATTCTAGGAAAGAAGTGATCACTCTGTGCTATGAACAGGAAACTCAAAAGTAAATGCAATGATAAGCATTCTCCCCACTATCAGTGCTTCTACAGGACTGCCTTTAGTGTCAGCTTCTGGGCAAGATGGGATTGTACCTCTTTTAGCGTATTACGATAAAATGGAAAAAAAATCTTTGTAAACCAAAAATCAGCATCCTTTTTCTTTCTAGAAGCTGATGGGCTATAACTTTCATAACATAGAGCAGGGGTCCCCAAACTTGGCAACTTTAAGACTTGTGGACTTCAACTCCCAGAATTCTCCAGCCAGCTATCCTCGTCCCAGCTCCTGCCAACCTAACAGTTCAAAAGCCTGCAAATGCAGCTATGCTGGCTGGAGAATTCTGGGAGTTGAAGTCCACAAGTCTTAAAGTTGCCAAGTTTGAAGACTTCTGTTACAGAGCTTCTAAGCACCTCCAGAAAAATCTAGGAATGAAAGATCAAGCTGTTTCTTATTGATGGAAGAGAAATATGTAGCCCAAGGTTGAAATGTCGGTAATTTGGTGCTCTGTGAGCTTGCATGTTTGCTTACAGATGTTTCATTACCAGACTAGGCAACACCTTCTCTTTCCCCTTCTCTTTCCCTCCCTCCCTCTCTTTCTCTCTTTCTTCCTCCCTTTCTCCTTCTCTCACTCTTTCCCACCCTCCCTCCCTCTTTCCCTCCCTCCCTCTCTTTCTCTCGCTCTTTCTCTGTTTCTCTCTCTTTCCCTTTCCCTTTCCGCTTCCCTGACAGCCGCGCTGTGCGAGGAGGGGTGTGTGCCGGGGCTGTTGCTGCCTCTGTTGCGCCTCTTCTTTGCCACTTCCCTCCCCCACACCGGCTTGCCGGTCTCTTTAAATCGCGCCTCTTTCTCGCCACGCGTGCTCCACCCACCCACCCTCCGCGCCACCCTGAAATGAGCCCATCCTCGGTAGAAAGCATGCGTGGCAGGCTCTTCTCAAGGGCCAGAGTGGGACAAACCAATTGGGAAAGGATGGGGGGGATAAGGTAAAGAGGAGGAATGGAGGCATCTCAGATCGCCTCCCGGGTGGCTTTTCCAGCAGAGCTGCCTGTGTTGGGATGTCCTGCCTTTCCCTCCCTCTCTCTCTCTTCCAGGGGGGGGGGAAGGAACCCCTGAACTGGTGCTGGAGGGTGGGAATCTGATGCCTGTCCAGAGGCTGACGAGCCCAGGAGCAGCACGCCCACGAAGCCCAGCTGGGCGGAGGGAGGCGGGGCATCCCAACACAGGCAGCTCTGCTGGAAAAGTCATCTGGGAGGCGATCCGAGATGCCTCCATTCCTCCTCCTTACTTTATTTTCCCCCCCCAATCCTTTCCCAATTGGTTTGTCCTGCTCGGGCCCTTGAGAGGGCCTGCCACGCACGCTTTTTACTGAGGACAAGCTCATTTCAGGGTGGTGGGGGGGGTCAAGAGGGGTTCTAACTTACCTCGCTGCTGGTTCGCTTCCTCCCGCACTGCGTGGCCACGCCTCGTGGGCGGCACATGCGCAGTGCAAAAAAATTAAAAAAAAAATAAAAATAAAAAAGCCGAAAACAAGATGGCGACGCATGCACAGTGCCAGAAACTCGGCTTCTGCGCATGCGCAGAAGAAATTATTTTTTAACAAAAATTATTTTTTTTAAAAAAAATTAAAAAAAAGATGGCGGCGCCCACGGACCGGCACCGACCGAACCGGATCCGTGATGTCATCGTGACATCACCAGCAGGTCGCTACCGGTTCAGGAGAACCGGTCCAAACCGGGAGGAACCCACCTCTGAAGACAGGGGGGAAAATACTAAATATATATATTTAAATACATTAGAACTAACAAGACCCAGTTTGATGGAATGGTTAAGACATCAACTAGAAACTAGGAGATATGAATTCTATACCTGCCTTGTTTTATTCATTTATTTATGTATTTACATTTATTGGCTGCCCATCTTCAGTGGACTCAACACAAAGACAGCTGGGTGATTTTGGGCCAGTCTTTGTCTCTCGGCCCTAGGAAGAAGACAATGGCAAACCACTTCTGAAATCTTGCAAAGAAAACTGCAAGGAATTGTCTATGGAGTCACCAGGAGTTGAGACTGACTTGAATGTTATATGTATAATTACTATCTATATCTATAATTACTATATGTATATGTATAATTACATATATGTAATTACATGTATAATTTATATGTATAATCTATGTATATAATTACTGCTTATAAATATCAGTATTAAGTAATAGGAATTATTACTTAATACTGGAATAATTAGTACTATTAAATAATTTAACACATTTAGTTGAAAGTGAAGTACATGAATGGAAGAATGCCAGACTCTCCCACTGAGAATTTACCTGAAGTTATTTTCTTCCTTTTGGAATGATTCAACTTTTTAATTATTCATTTGAAATTCCATTAGACTGACTGAGAACTGGTAAGTTAATAGGGATAATTGTTCTAATAATATTAAATAATATTAAGGTTAATTCTTCTGCCCACGCTAGTTTCATACTGTGACAAGCCTTAAAACCTTTTTTTCCCCCCTCTTTCTTTTCTCTTTGTCTCTGTCCCCCTTCAATATATTTAGTTACATGCTGTGCTTGCAATGAATGATGCTTGCATTTACCCATTATAGATAACAGGTGATAAACCTATCCTTTTTCAAGGTGTGATCTTTTCTTTTATGATCCAGAATATGGGATCTTCAGTGCAATAATGGATTTAAAATGCAGTAAATGGATATAAAATATCATAAAGAAGCATTTCAACATTGCAGGCAAAGTAGCATTAGTTGGTATCCTCTTTGCCAAGAACATGATTGCTACTATCGAATGGCTTTCTCTACTGCTTATGATAATAGCACCACATTTAATTGAAACAAATTAACTGCTAGGTAGCTCAGCATTTTCTATCCCCTTTTAAAGAAAATATTGAATTACGCATTTTTCAGTTTTATTAATTTATTAATTTAATTTATTAATTTATTAATGCATCTTACTCTAGTTTGTTTTCTAATCAGAAATCTTGCCAACTAACTGGTATTTCAGAAGCAATGGGGAGAGGAATGGAATTATTAACATCTCTTTAAAAATATTAATAGATCCTTGGAGAAAATTGATACTTTGCAGATCATATTTTCTCCAGTGTCAAGACTATTGCTCCTAAGCAAAAGAAAAAGAAAAAGAAAAAGAGAGGGGAAGCCTTTTGGATTTCCGTGATTAATGAAAATTCTTAGAAGGGCTAGAGGGCTCTCTTTGCTTGTTACTCTTTTAAAATCTTAACTGAGAAATCCATTCCTATTCATTAAAGAATATTGTGATGTGCTTAACTTTAGTCACATATTAAAGGACTTTAAAGTGAGATTTCTGTAGATATTAAAAGATCAGAACATTCTTATTAGTGGAATTTTAAATAATACTTTGGTCAAGTAATTTCAAGGCTTCTCAGATTGAGAGGCACATTTAGAGAGTGCCGAGCACTCACAAGGACAGCCAAGGAACAGATTTTCGATCAGGTACCCTACAGATGGAGATGGATTTAATGTAAGAAAAAGGTTCTGATGCATTCTTTTCACTCTCCATTACATGGGGATGGAGTCAAAGAAAATGGATTCTAGCGTAGTATGTAATGGAGAAATGGAGTCATCTGCAATTTGTCATGTGCATTTGCATGTGCATTGGCATTTGACCTTGTGAAGTTAAAGATATTAAATACCAAGATCGGTTCAAGAGCTGTCACATACCTTGTTTGTTTGTTTGTTTGTTTAATTTCTATAGCTGCCCAACTCTACCAAGTGACTCTTTGATAATTATTTATTACTGTATTTTAAAGGTTTCAGTAAGGTGGAGGAAATGTAGATCACCGAGACAAAAACCTTATGTTTATTTTAAGCTATGCATACAGTATGTACTCCATAAAGTTTCTATTGAAATTCCCTTAGAGATAATTAAAGCAAGATACCTCTCTAATTAAATTTGAAACAAAGGAAAACTAGGGCACCTTTTTGATTTAAAATAACTAAAATGGTACTCGTCCTTTGCAATGAATAGAATAATAATAATAAAGTCAACTTGAAGTTAATGCAATTTATAGTTTCATTCATTTCTCTTTTGATATTTTTTAAAAATCCCAGTTCCAAAGGAGATCTAAAATGATAAAAAGAATCATCTTTATTCTCTTATCTTCTATATTAAAGCAAATAAAAGTGTTGCATACAAACACTAAATAGTCAAAAGAAAAACAGGATTCAGAGCGCCACTTAGTAAATGCTTTGCTTTTATTTTTCATTATACATAACAGAAATAGTAAAATTTCTAAATAGAATTAAGCAAATTAGAACCTTAAAGCAATGCATTGGTTGTCAATGAAATCCTAGACCCAATGAAAAATGAAGAATCATAATATTCAAAAGAACATCTGCTTTTGGATGACACCAGGGATATGACCCCTAAATTGTTCTAGATGGTGGCACTTTAAAAAAATATATATCTCTTTTTGGAAAAAAAATGGTACCTCCCATCTTATCCATTTCATTGCCAACTCAAGACATAATGATTGATATAAACATTTTCAAGGTCATATTTTCCCTAGAAACAGTGCCAATATATTGTCAATGTATTTGTTTAACAAATTTAAAAAGCTGCCCAACTCCATAGTTACCATGTCCTGCTTAATAGATTTTGTGGGTGTGTGTTTGTGGAAGAGTTTAAATTGTTGTATAGGTAAACTGCTCCTTTTGTTGCCTGTGTATGGCTACTGTTCCATACACCATCCTGGGAAAAGACACAGAAATAAAATGTTATTGTTCTTCATTAAGCCAGAAAAGGTAAACTTAGATTGATTGGCTCTTATTGTGATTTAACTTGATCCACTTGTTCAGAAATGGCAGTCCCTTATATTTAATTGATGTACGTTTGGATGGATGGATGATCTGCCTGTTAATTTTCTTATTTTCAAATAGTTCACAATAACATCAATGCCCAAAGCTGGCATTCTTGAGAGAAAAAAGACAGGGAGAAGAACAGAGGATGCTGTGACTTTGGGTTAAGTTTTGTATGTTGATAATGATGTTGTCCATTCAGTCAGGTCCGACTCTGGGCGATTCTATAGGCAAGTCTCTCCACATCAAGTTCTGATATAGAAGGTCCACAGCTGATAGGTAAAACAAATGTTTTGCCTGCAGAAAATCATCAGTCCAGTTCCATATAGATAAAAAAGTTCCACTCTGGAAAATTGGAAAAATGCTAGCAAACACTGTAAACCATTTTGGAACTAATGTACTAGTGATCCATAACTTGTTAGCAATAACAATAGCAATAGCATTTGGACTTACTTCTTCATGGTGCTTTTACAACCCTCCCTAAGCGGTTTACAGAGTCAGTGTCAGGGTTCCGACGGATGCCCTAATTAAACAGTCAGCATATTGTCCTCAACAATCTTGGTCCTCGTTTTACTGACCTTGGAAGGATGGAAAGCTGATGTTCAGCATTCAACCAGTCAGAATCAAACTCCTGGCAGTGGGCAGTGAGTCAACCTGCAATACTGCATTGTAACTACTGTGGCACTACAGCTCACCACCATTGATCCAAGGAAGCTAAATTTAGTGTTTAGTGAGTAATGTATTCTAAGTCACAAATACAGTGTTATTAAACTAATCTCTATTTCTGAATATTTTGGGGGGCTAATTTGGAATTGTTTTGATTCATCCAATTTTTTTGTTGTTGTTTAAAAAATTGGATAGGTGAGACACAGGCATGCATTTTTTAAATTCAAAAATCTGAACCATATTTACCTGGATATAAATATCCAGATTGCATCAAATTAATACACTCATACTACTAAAATTGTTAAATCAAATTTCCAAATCACATTCTTTCAACCGGATTTTGCCTGCTTCATACCATTTAATAATTGGTTCAGTTCAATTTATTTATTTATTTATTTTGTTTGTTTGTCAAACATGTACAAGATAGCAGGTATAGGTATAAACATAAACATAATCAAGGTGAATACAGATAGATGAAGACAATAGGACAGTAGGACAGGGACGGTAGGCACGCTGGTGCGCTTATGCACGCCCCTTACAGACCTCTTAGGAATGGGGTGAGGTCGACAGTAGACAGTCTAAGGTTAAAGTATTTTGGGTTTGGGGAAGAAACCACAGAGTCAGGTAGTGAATTCCAGGCATTGATCACTCTGTTGCTGAAGTCGTATTTTCTGCAGTCGAGTTTGGAGCGGTTTACATTAAGTTTGTATCTATTGTGTGCTCGTGTATTGTTGTGGTTGAAGCTGAAGTAGTCATTGACAGGTAGGACATTGTGGCAGATAATTTTATGAACTACATTTAGATCGGTTCTAAGGCGACGTTCAATGGGCTTTGAACTCAACCAGAAATAATTCTAGAGGACAATTGTTGGGCATAACTTTTTGTAGAACTGAATCAAACATCTCAAATGAGAAATACCGTATTTTTCGGAGTATAAGACGCACTGGAATATAAGTTTAACCTTAGTTTTTGGGGAGGAAAATAGGGGGAGGGAATTCTGCCTACCAGGTATTCATCTGGCTAGCGTTCTTAGTCTGGTCAGCTTCAGCGCATTAGTTCGCTGTTTTGAGTGCGCACGTGTACGCTTTTTATCCCCTGGTTGGGAATAAAAAAAACAGCTTCTAAAGCACAGCTGATCGTCGGAGAGAGAAGCAATGAGAAAGGCAGGCGAAGCACAGAAGATCGCTTCACTCGCTAGCGCCTCATTAGGGCTGAAAAAAAGCTTCGAAAAAGCTACATTCGGAGTATAAGACGCACCCAAATTTTCAGCCTCTTTTAGGGGGGGAAGTGGATCTTATACTCCAAAAAATACGGTATTTTGCAGATTAAGAAAAAATATCAAATTAAATTGAAAGGATAGATAAGTAAGCAGGAGGAACTCATTGATCTTCAATAAACTTAGCCATAAAAGCCAGCTGAGTGATCTTGAACTAGTCGCTTTCTCTCAGCCCAACTTGCCTCACAGGGTTGTTGTTGTGGGGAAAATAGGAGGAGGAAGATATGTTAGATATGTTCGCCACCTTGGGTTATTTGTAAAAATAATAACAGTGGGATATAAATAAATTTTAAAAAACCTGTTTGTTAGACTGCTACCATTTATTATCTACCCATGACCCTTTTACACAGAGAATCTAAGTCTACCTAGCTGAAACGTTTGTTGTTTCCCACTGAATTAACTCATTTTTCACATCATAGGCAGTGGTGGTAGCAGTCCATTCAAAGTTCTTAAAACAACATTTCTCTTCACATGCTAAAATTATTCTTACGAAGAAAGAAAGCTGCAAACTTAACAAATTCCATGCATTGAAAAAGAAATACATATATACTGTATTTATCTGACTTTATACAGTTAAATCATAACTGCGGGGTTTAAAAAGATAGCGTTTCAACTGGGTTTTGGGTTTGTGGATGTCTTTGTGCAGTATAGCAGAAATATTAAATCATGGAAGGCAGAGGTGGGTTGCTGCCGGTTTGGACTGGCTCTATAGAACCGGTAGTGGGAATTTCCCCCCGCTCACCGAACCGGTAGCGATGCCAGCTGGACATGCCCCCAAACTGGCTCTCTCGTCGGCACCTACAGTGGCGCTATCTTGTTTTTCACTTCTGCACACGCGCAGTGCTGTTTTCAGCACTGCGCATGCACGCGCGGCCGCGCGGTGCACCCACGTGGCGCGGAAGGAAGCGAACCAGCAGTGAGGTAAGTTAGAACCCACCCCTGATAGAAGGATTTAATCCATTCTGCTTCAGGTTTCAGAAAAGATGCATCTTAATTTATTTTATTTATTTATTTTGTTTATTTCTTTATTTTGTCAAACACGTATTAGATAGTACATATAAGTATAAACATGATTTGAATACATGAAATGAATATGAATAAAAATAAAAAGGGTACATTAGGACAGGGACGGTAGGCACGCTGGTGCGCTTATGCACGCCCCTTACAGACCTCTTAGGAATGGGGTGAGGTCAACAGTAGACAGTCTAGGGTTCAAATTTTGGGGGTTTGGGGCAGTAATGGGTTCTAAAACCCGTTGCTACCGGTTCACGCGCGCTCTCTCATGCGCGCGTGACGCTTCTGCGCATGCGCAGAAGCGTCCCTGGCGGATGGGCGGAGCCTCCCGCCGCCACCGCCAGTTCGCAGAACCGGGCTGAACCGGGAGCAACCCACCGCTGGTTTGGGGATGAAACCCCCAAAATTTTACTACTGTTGGCCTCACCCCATTCCTAAGAGGTCTGTAAGGGGCGTGCATAAGCATAATTTTGATCGTATGTGTGTAAAACAAAACTCTGCATTTAGGCGATATATCTTGAATCTTGTTCACAGATCAACACTATCTTTGTGGTCCTTGGCTGTTTTGATTTGGAAATGTTGCCCTAATTTATGTCGGAACTGGTCAGCAGTGTAGGCTGCCTGCTGTTTTTCCTTTGTGGATTTTTCTTATATAAATCAGCAAAGTATTAGTTCAGCTTTATCAGTCTTTGTGTGTATTTCCTTTTCCCTACTGAACAAACAAGATTGCAAACTGCTGTGTCAGTCATCTTCACAGTCAGTGGTGAGGTGAAGATGGTACATAGGAGGGTGTATGCATGAGGAAAGGAGAGATTATAGTAAAGAAAACTGCTCCAAAGTTTTAAAATGTGCATTTATAGCTCTGCTAGATGGAGGAAAATAGCCAAGGTCAAAAAAAGATGAGATAGTATCAGGCTATGCCACAATACAATACAATACAAGGTTCAGAGGATTCTAATCTTAAAATCAGTTTGCAAGAAGATTACTACCTACTGCTTAGCAGAGGTAGTCTTACAAAGTTCCCAGGGGAAGGAGTTTGCTAAAGGCTGACAAGCTCTTGATTTTCTAAAATAGTCTTACTTTCAGGAAATGACAAAATGAGAAATTGTTCCTTTATATAACCAGCAGCACATTGAAGAAGAGAGACCGAACATTGCAGAAGAACACGCAACTGGCCTTTATTAGTTAAAGTGTCCTCTGAGTTAAGTTCAAATCCCGGTGACTACATGAACATAACAAAGCTGTTTTTTTTCCAGCAATGGTACAGAAGTAATTTGTCATTGCCTTCTTCTGGGATTTTTTCTTTCTTTTCCAATCTAATCTACTGGCCCAGAAAAGTCTAGTAATCTTCTATTCAAATACAAGTACTGTAGTCCCCAACTCATCCTATGACCATCCTATGACCACAAAGGGGACCAGCATTTTCATTGTTAAGCAAGGCGGTTGTTAAGCGAGTCATGTCCAATTTTATAAATTTTATTGGTATGGTTGTTAAATGAATTGTCCGATCACTTAAAGAATCTGGCTTCCCCAGTAATTTCACTTGTGAGAAGCAGGCTAGGGAAGTCGCAAATGGTGATCACATGAGATACTGCAACTATTGTAAATACACGTAAATACATGGTTGCCAAGTGCACAAATTTTGATCACATCACCATGGGAGTGCTACAAGAGTTGTAAGTGTGAGGACTGGATGTAAGTCATTTTTTTCAGTGCTGTTGTAACTTCAAACAGCTAAATGAATGGTTATAAGTTGGGGACTAACTCTATGGAGATTCTCGGTCATCCAGGTCATGGTTGTCCCAAAGGTGCTTTTTCAGGAGGCAACTGGACTTTCTTGTTTTTTCTTTTGAAGACGTTTCGCTTCTCATCCAAGCTGAAGAAGCTTCTTGGATGAGAAGCGAAACGTCTTCAAAGAAAAACTAGAAAGTCCAGTGGCCTCTTGAAAAAGCACATTTGTACTATCAGATCTAACCATGCTCAACTTATTTATTTTTATTTTATTTATTTTATTTATTTGTCAAACATGTACAAGATAGCAGGTATAGGTATAATCATAAACATAATCAAAGTGAATACAGATAGATGAAGACAATAGGACAGTAGGACAGGGACGGTAGGCACGCTGGTGCGCTTATGCACGCCCCTTACAGACCTCTTAGGAATGGGGTGAGGTCGACAGTAGACAGTCTAAGGTTAAAGTTTTTTGGGTTTGGGGAAGAAACCACAGAGTCAGGTAGTGAATTCCAGGCATTGATCACTCTGTTGCTGAAGTCATATTTTCTGCAGTCGAGTTTGGAGCGCTTTACATTAAGTTTGTATCTAGTGTGTGCTCGTGTATTGTTGGGGTTGCAGCTGAAGTAGNATTCGAGAATTGGTCTAGCGAACGTTTTGTATGCTCTAGTTAGCAGTGTAATGTTGCCAGAGAAGAAGCTACGCAGGATTAAGTTGACTACTCTTAGTGCCTTTTTGGCAATGTTGTTACAGTGGGCTTTGGCACTTAGATCATTAGATATGAGTACTCCAAGATCCTTGACAGAATGAGGGTCGTCTACAAGGTCGTGTCCTCCAAGCTTGTATTTAGTGTTCTGATTCTTTTTGCCAATGTGTAAGACAGAGCATTTGTTGATTGAGATTTGAAGTTGCCACTTGTTTGACCATTCTGATGCATAGTCAGAATGTCAACTTTCTAAGACCAGCCAAAGCAAGTTGTCACTGCCATCTAACTGGAATATTATTACCCTTTCCCCACCTCAAAAATATGCATTTTTTACTATTAACCCCCATCAGAAAAGAATAAGAGTTCAGTGAGCTTCTTATTGTAGGCTATAGGTCTCTTGCCCTTCTCCAGGAAATGAATGTGTGAATGTCTTGCCTTCCAGGATACAGTCCTCTATCTAGCAATCTGTTGTCTCCCTAGGTCCCACAGTTCAGTCAAAACCTTAATAGATATAGTGAGTCAAATCTTACCATGGCACTTTTGGATACTACAGTGTAGTGCACAAAGGTTGAGGTCTGAAAGACTAAGGGCAAGGCTAAGCATATGGAAAGCAGTTTCCAGTATCTACAATAAACAAAAATCAGTGGAACCATTTCCAGAGACCTGACAGTGGAGATTAAAAAAGCAGCTTCTAGCACAGTGATGGTGAACCTTTTTCTTCTTGCGTGCCAAAAATGGGAGTGCGCGCGCATGCCGGCACACAACCTCCCCACGCGCGCTGCACTGCGCATGCATGCCCCCATTGGGCCGTTCTCTGAAGCCTGGGGAGGGTGAAAAATGGCCCAATGGGCAAACCGGAAGTCTGTTTCCGAACTTGGGCTGTTTTTCGCCCTCCCCAGGCTTCAGGGAAGCCTCCTGAAGCCTGGGGAGGGCGAAAACGGCCTTCCCCAAGGCTGAAAATCAGCTGACCAGTGCGCGCATGTGCACTGGAGCTAACATAGGGCAACGCCTCGCGTGCCCTCAGATATGGCTACACGTGCCACCTGTGGCACACGTGCCATAGGTTCGCCATCATGGCTCTAGCACATTTACAATATTCACACCACACTAGTCATTAGGAGTCTATGAGGTAGATTCATTTGCTTTCTCAAGGAGCTTCATTCCTTGCAGGAGACCCTGGAAGTGACAATATTTGCTTTAACATCATCTTGAGGCCTCATCTAGCAACTCCATTAGTGGGAAGAGGGTTCTACACAACCTTGCTTCAATTTTAGAAAACAGTGTTGGGAAAGGAAACATTGCTTGATGAAAAAAGATGCTTTGCTGAAAACTTCATTTGAGTAAAGAACTTCTTAGAAACTTTGCATAAGATCCATTGCCCACACTAAAAAAAAATCATGCAAAGTCAATATGCAAATAAATTCACTGTTGTGTGTTTCCAGATCAAAGCTCTATAGCATTTGCATAGCATTATGAGCTGTGGTGGCGCAGTGGTTAGAATGCAGTACTGCAGGCTACTTCTGCTGACTGCCAGCTGCCCGCAGTTCAGCAGTTTGATTCTCACCGGCTCAGAGTTGACTCAGCCTTCCATCCTTCTGAGGTCGGTAAAATGAGGACTCAGATTGTTGGATGCTTCGTTGGCAGAGGAGCTGAATCATTTCTTTGCTCGCTTTGAAGTGGAGACATCAGAGACAGCTAAAATACAGCCACCATCCCATTGTAGCCCCCACCTCATCGTGGAGGAACAGGAGGTGAGGAGCATTCTGAGGGCTGTAGACCCTAGAAAGGCTGCCGGTCCTGACAGTAGCTCTGGCCGAGTGCTTAACGACTGTGCTGATCAGTTGGCTGGAGTCTTTACCAGGATCTTCAATCGGTCTTTATCCCAGTCCACTATTCCATCTTGTTTGAAGGCTTCCACCATTGTTCCGCTATCAATAACCTCAACGATTACAGACCAGTGGCACTCACTCCTATCATCATGAAGTGCTTTGAGAAATTGGTCTGCCGGCACATCATTTCTGGTCTTCCGCATACATTTGATAATTACATATTTGCATACAGAAGAAATAGATCTACACAGGATGCTATAGCCATCACTATTGACTAGGCCTCTTTATAAGTTCTTGATTAGAAAGGACAGAGACATGGAAAGGTATGCTGGAGTATCCAAATGCATGTTTTAAATGAGCCCATCTCTCTGTTTGAAAGGAGCGTGAGTCAATTGTCCCATTCTCTGCGATGAACCTTGGTGAGCAAAGTTGGCTATGACTGTAGGAAGTTAGCACCCACCCTTCTCCTAGAAGAATGAAATATTCTAGGAAATATTAAAAAGGCAGAATATTATACCTCCCTGGATGAGAAAAGGAGAAACATGCTCTTCAAAAGCAGCCCCCACCTTTGTGAATAGCCCCAGAAAGACTGGTGCCAACCTATCTACAAGACATTTGCAGATGATACAACAGTGGTGGGACTGATCTCTGGGGGGAGGGATGAGTCTGCCTATCGAGATGAGGTAGACCGGTTGCTTTCGTGGTGTGGAGACAATAATTTGGTCCTTAACACCAATAAAACCAAGGAGCTTATAGTGGACTATAGAAGGAACAGATCAGACATCCAGCCCTTGCTTATCAATGGAGACCGAGTAGAGCAAGTGGCCAGTTTTAAGTTTCTGGGTGTTAGTATAAAAGAGGACCTGACCCTGGGGCACTCACATTGGTCAAAAGGGCCCAGCAGAGATTATACTACCTGAGACTTCTCAGGAAACAACAACTGAATGGAAAACTGCTGGTGCCTTCTACCGCTGCACCATAGAGAATATTTTAATTTACTGCATCTGTGTATGGTTTGCCAATTGCACAGTGGCAGATAGGACAGCACTCCAGAGGGTCAACATCATTGCCCAGAGGATCATTGGTTGCCCTCTTCCCTCTTTGGAAGAGCTTTATGGCTCCCGCTGCCTTAAGAAAGTTAAAAACATTCTTAAAAATCCATCTCATCCTGGGCACCCCTTTTTTTTAACTATTACTATCTTGCAGACGGTACAGGATAACAAAAACAAGGACAAATAGGCTGAAAAACAGCTTCTATCCCAGAGCAGTAACTATATTGAATTCTATGGTATAGTGCAATATTAATGCAATATCAGGGGCTTTCAATTCAATTGTATAGAATGTGAAGGATGTGTGTTTGTGTTTTATTTTTATAGTTATAATACACTGAAGATGGCATTTAATTTTGTTGTACGAGGTGCAATGACAATAAGCTAAACTAAACTGACTCTGTAAATGCTTAGAGAGGGCTGTGAAGCACTGTGAAGTGGTATATAACTCTAAGTGCTATTGCTATTATCCAAGTATTAAATTCCAGTGATATAAAAACTGTCCATATTATTGGTATTTAGTACCAAAGGTGCTTTTTCAAGAGGCAACTGGACTTCCTTGTTTTTCTTTAAAGACGTTTCGCTTCTCATCCAAAAAGCTTCTTCAGCTCTGACTAGATGGTGGGGAATGGAAGGATAGAATAACATAGAATAAACAGATAAACCCACAAGTGGCCTCAACGACTCTCTAAAAGAATGCAAATAACCAGCTGTGTGCAAGGAATATAAATCCTTCAATTCCCCACCATCCAGTCAGAGCTGAAGAAGCTTCTTGGATGGGAAGCGAAACATCTTCAAGGAAAAAACAAGGAAGTCCAATTGCCTCTTGAAAAAGCACCTTTGGGACAAAAGCACCTTTGGGACCTAGATAACTGAGAATCTCCATGGACATTTTGGTATTTAGCCACCATAATAGTTGGATGACACTGAAACATAACCTAAATCATTAGTTCAGAAATGACTTTAACCAACTTTTCATGCCAACCACAGGCATCAAACTCTTCTATTATCCCATTCAGGCACGGATTGGACATAGGCTTAATTTCAACAAAGCCATTCTCTTCAATTTGTAGTCTGTACTTACAAGTGGGATTTAGTTAATTACAAAAAGCAAACCAAATTCCAATCTGTTTACTCAATCTGCCTTTAAATGTTTTGTAATGCAGTATTTTAAAGGAAAAATGTGCATAATGATAACAAATCTATGGAGATGGGTTGGGAAGAGGGCGCAAGTTAGGAACTATTCCTCTGTTTATTAAACATTAGGATAAATGCAAATTTTAGCCATGGGGATAGGTATGAATTACTTTTGTTTTGTGGTCATGGTCTATAACACAACAAAATAAGCACCAGAAATGACAGTCATTGAAAATTACTAACCATCTGTGGGTGGAATTTACCCACAATATAACAGATTTTGCAACATTTATGGAAATAACATTAACTTTATTGTCTACTAAATAGTGCAAATAAAACATAGCAAGATCTTGAATATTCTGATTAAAGAGAATAATCAACTGAAGGTAGATTTCCCTGTAGTTCTGGCAATAAGGGTATATGGTATATGTTTTCTATGGCAGTCACACCATGTCAGCCCTTTGAGATAGTCCAGGAAAGAAGCTAAAATTATGAGTTATTAACACGACCTTTATTATAAACTTACAGTAACAAAACCTTGAAAGTCTTAAAACACTTCTCCCCTATCTGTTCTGAGATGCTTTCTCTGCTGCTATTCTTCTGTGAGCTGAGTTATATCTGGTCTATTATCTAGGGCAAGCAACTTTAAGACTTGTGGACTTCAACTCCCAGAATTCCCCAGACCTGCATGAAATCTTGCCAAACTCAAAAAACTACTTGCATCTTTAATGATGTATACACTGAGAATCAATAAGGGGATGTCTTGAGTCTCTTCCTCCCAACCAAATTCTTTCTCCCAACCATGTGCTCATATTGCTTTGACAAGAGGGAAAAGGACAATACGAGATAAATCTCACCAGCTCAAGGTTGACTCAGCCTTCTATCCTTCCGAGGTCGGTAAAATGAGGACCCAGATTGTTGGGGGCAATAGGCTGACTCTGTAAAAAAAGTGCTGTAAAAGCACTATGAAGCGGTATACAAGTCTAAGTGCTATTGCTATTGCTATTGCTAAATCATATTGTTTTATGATGACATAGAGAGAGTGGGAAAGGCATATAAAGCTTAACATCTGTCTAAGACATCTAAACCCTTCAAGAAGAGATGACATTTACTGAAACTAGCACTTCTGTTTTTCCTAGGAGGACCATTCTGCAGGATCCAACCCTAGCAGAAATTAGTTTCATGGCCATATCTGCATAGTATTACATGTCAAACATGTTCAGGCTCCAAAAAACAAGGAAGATACATTGAGTTTCTTCTAAGCCATTCCTTTACTGCTCCTCATCTAAAGACAGACACCTTGTCCAACTAAAGCAAGCTACTTGCCTCATTAAAGATATATCCCGAGAATTGCTGGGCAGGAGCCTTCTTAACTCTCTTCCTCCCAACCAAACCATCTAAACTTCTCTGCCTCTTGGTCTTCTGTAATGATGCAGCCCCTTCCTCCTGGGAATCCAGATGGCATTCCCCACAACCACCAACATTTTTATGCAAGGCACTTTCTAAAGAGTTGGGGGAGCACATTAAAGTCAGCCAGTGTTAGAGCTCTTAGAATTCTAAGTTTAGAAACTGAGAATTGACTGGACTGAAATCTGAAAATCGATTATTTACGCATATATCCATGGGGCAAAGAGCATCTTCTCACTGACCTTTTGTTTCTGAAATCCTTTGTTCTTAGGTTAGTTCAGTTTGATCTAGTTCCATCAACAAGATATCAGGAAATGCCATGACAATTCAATTTCCTTAGGGTAGTTATGCAGAAACAAAACATGTTTCCAGCATCATGTATCTTTTCTTCATCTGTTCCAAGAACAGCACAGTAAACATGCACAGATCAGCACATTTTCTCCTCCTTTAAAATGCAAAGCAGACAATAGCTTTTGTTATTGCTGTCAAGATCTTTACTTTTGTTCTTCACAGAAAACAAGACAAGTTCGGTTTTGCCAATAATAGTGACAACATTATCACATTAGGACCAGAAATATTAGCATTGCTGTGACTATTCTAAGAATATTTTATTTCAGCAACAATAAGGTCTTTTTAGCATGAACATCGTGCCTTGGACACGTTCTTAGCACGCAGAAACTGAATTCATTCTGGATCGTAGTTAAAGGGAAACTCAAACCAAAACAAAGCAGGATTTTTTTAAAAAAAAATATATTTCTGAATCAAAGAGACAACTCCACTATCACAGTGTCTATCACATTCAAAAGATGATTCCAATGGTGATCTTACCCAGAGCAGTGGAGTCTCAGCATCTGTCTGAAGATATCAGCTGTTAAACCAGAGCTAAAAATAATATTCTCCACAACCAAATGTAAGCGAGTCAACATGATTCTTTAATGTAATACTATACAGTAGCATTCTGTAAAGCTTCAGTTTAAAAACTTGGTTTGAAAGGGATTTAAATTATCTATTTGTTTGTTTGTTTCTTTGTATCCCACTTTATGATTTTTACAAATAAGGTGGCAAACATCTCTAATGTCCCTTTCTCCTCCTATTTTCCCCACAACAGCAACCCGTCTCCAAGTTGCTAGCCTGGTGACTTTACCATTAGACCAACCTGGCTCTTTTTAAATATGTCTTTTAACAGATTCATTGGTTTAGAAGAGCTAAACTGATTTTGCTACATTGATTAGGAAAATAAATTGTTGAATTCCTAAATCGATTCAAAAGTATGGTCATTTTGAATTGGGTCGTAATCACTTTCTGTTCCCTTACTGCCTAAAAGTCACCTTTCTAAACAGTGATTTGCTTATTTCAAAAGTACACAACTGGAGACCCCGAGATCACTCTGAGATCCTTAATACCATTCAAATAATTGTTGCTGAACTGTAATGCTCCATGTGACAAACAGCTAATGCTAAAAATATATGAAAAAATCATATGAAATTAATTTGATTTAAATTTAAAATGAAGGGAGAGTGCCATATTCTCTCAACGAGTGGAAATACATTTTCAGTGTAAGAAAAGAAGATGGTTTGAAAAAACTCAATTGTCTTGGAGAAGGGCACTTGATATCAGAATACAGATCATAATTTATAGAAGTGTGGTATTTTAATTGCAAAATGTCTTGTAGCAATAATTGTGAAAGCATAGCTGCAGGGTAGCACTTCTATGCAGAGAAACAAACAAAATGATTTTATCAATGAAAACTCATTAAAATCAGACATTTATATTATAATAAACAGTGCAGCTTTCTATTTTTAAAGAAAGTTGCATAGACACAGCTTAATTAATGCAATTTAATGATGCCATTGTATAGGAAATAAAAGACAGCTTTCTTGATGTAAATTATTATTCTATAAAGTAATCCATGTTAAGACTCTCAGACAGTTATGAAATCTCTACTTTAATATTTATAGATGGGTGCATAATTTCCATCCCTTGATTTAAAAAAGATAGAATTCAAAAATGTGTTCTTTATTTCTATAGAAAGAATACATGCAATTCATTTTATTCATCTTGAATTTATAGTTCTCTCTGATTTTACAAATGTTTTCCAATTTTATGTGCAAAGATGTGCAGGAATACAACAAATGAACCAATCAAACAGCTTAAATTAAAATGAAAATATGTAAACTTTGAGTGTGGAAGCATCCAGATAATGTTTATTAATATCTTATGTTGATGCAGAACAGAACAGAAGAGTATATGTTTGTATTTGATCATCACATTCTGGAATTTTATCCATTAAATGCACTAACCCTAACCCATAATAAAGTCCCTCTATCATTTAGAATGTCCTATATTTGCTATTTCATATAGATAATATATAACCTCTTAGAATACTCCACTGAAATGGGCTTCCTTTCAGTGGAATTTGACTTTGTCTTAAGACTACAAAAATAAATATGACACTCAGTATTGAAACTCACCACTTATCATGCAGACAAAGTGGGAATGAATTTAAAAACAATTTAAAACTCAATATTGGACCAACAGAACATGCAAAATTTCCTTAATTGTTGTTTCAATTATTTTCTGTAGCAATTTTTGAAATGTTTATTTTATTTTATTTTTTAAATTGCTTCTTCTTTTAGATTGTCTGAGAAGTAGAATTCAAGAGGCATTACTACCACCTTTAATGATGTTTTAGGAGAAAACATCTTAGCACAGCCTTTAAATTATATGAATAAAACTGAAACACATTACATTTTGTTTCACATCTAGAATACTTAAAATAGTGGATTTGGGTCACAGTTCAGATGTAATGAATTTCTCATCTGTCTTAATATTGTGATGAGTATCCAAAAGGTTGCATATGAAAAAATGTACCATATGGTTTTCAATTTAAAAAAAAAAACTCACTGGGTGTTATTTTCTTGCAGTTATCATCATAATATTCTACTAAACCATTTGTTTCATAGTAAAGATTTTTATTTATTTAATTTCTCTGGCCACCCATCTCAACCAAATGGCTCTGGGTGGCTTACAATTTGGCAACTCAAAATCAATCAGGGATCAGAATTGTTGGAGTTGGGTTGGGTTTCCTGGGTCAAAGAAAGCCTTTTTCTAAACACCCATGAAAAATAGCTGGTGAAAAATTTAGTTCTAATAAGGATTTCAGAATCCAGGATACATATTTTAGTTTAGGCCCTTTAAAAAATTCATAATATTGACAGACATTTGCACTTCAGTTTGAGATGCAGACAACACAGACTCATCCCCAACAGCCTGCGCCTGTGTTCAACAGAGCAGAGAAAAACATCCTCCAGAAAGCAGAGCTCCACAACACAGTCCTTTCAGCAGTTCCAAGAAGGCTCCACACCCATTTGCACTACTCAGGTGACCCTGAGGATGCAGGCAAACCTCCAAGTGGCCTCAATGACTCTCTAAAAGAATGCAAATGACCAGCTGTCTGCAAGGATTAAAATCCTTCTATTCCCCACCATCCAGTCAGAGCTGAAGAAGCTTCTTGGATGAGAAGTGAAACATTTTCAAAGAAAAACCAGAAAGTCCAGTTGCCTCTTGAAAAAGCACCTTTGGGACTAACATGACCTGGATGACTGAGAATCTCCATAGACATATTGACAGAGACTTTTTAGCTGCATTGTGCCAACCAAAGAAAGCATTCAAAAATAAAAGGCAGGCATCTAATCTTTACTGGCAGAAGCATAGAGAAAGATGACCTGAAAGGTCTTCTACATTAATTTCATTGCATTTCCCATTTAAGTAAGTGCAGTGAATTAAAAGGAAAAGCAGTTTCCGATGAGACAATATATTAATCAGTGATTCTAATTAATGCTCGACATAATGGTTTTGATTAAGTGGCATCTTACTACACATCTCTGAAGGACAAAAAATGTTTCCTTTAATGTTCTGAAGGGAGTTAATGATGAACATTTTGGCTTAGATAGGGAAAACCTTTTCTACACTTAATTTGCATAAATCATTAAATGCTCTTCCAATGTTGTCATGAAATAAGAGGCGGACAGGAAGGATTGTTGGATTGAGCATCCATCAGGTCTAACCCACATTATTAATCATAGACAAATATTGTACTTGGAAATGGATCCCACAGTAAACCATGAGTTCTGTTTCTTATTGTGCTATATGTACCATACCATACCATTCTTGATTTGACTTGAATTGTCTATAAATACATTTTTTCCTATAAGAATACAAAGAATCTGTGCTATGGAAATCAGCTGACCATACAGATTTACAGTATGTTATTCAATTGCTAAGTCGCATCCAACTCTTTGCAACCTCATGGATCACAGGACACCAGGCCCCCTTGTCCTCTGGCCTTTTGGTACTTGTTCATGGGGTATTCTTCGCAAGGATACTGGAGTGGATTGTTGTTTCCTTCTCCAGTGAACCATGTTTCGTCAGAACTCTCCATTATGACCGGTCCATCTTGGGTGGCCCTGCATGGTTTAGCTCACACTTCTTTGAGCTGTGCAAGCTGCTTCACCACAACAAAGCAGTGATCCATGAAGGGAACATAGATTGATTACTGACTTTAAATTTTCAATACAAGGAAATGAAAGTGGAAGAGGCAGGGAGCAGATCTTGGTTCTTCCCATTTGTCACTCCCGAATGGGGCTCTTCTTGCTTTTCCTGGAACACCAGATTAAGAAGATCTCCCAAATGTTCCCTGCTGAGAATTTGTTCTCAATTCCCATCATGTAACTGATAACTAAATTATTAACCTTGCATGAAGGTTTGAAAGACTGGAGACTGAGCCTTCTAGGTATCATAGAAGAACCATTACTTTGAAATGAAATAGGCATTTCTCAGGCCTTTGATGGTCTTTGTATCATTTGGAGAAGACACAAGTGTCAAAGAAAAGAGCCAGGCAAAATGTTACATCTGAACTCTTTGATTCAAGATATGAATATAGAACATTTCCGGGTTTTGTTTTTGTTTTGTTTCACGATGCCCCTTCATGCCAGGGATCAGACACAGGCTGCCTCTGCAAAATGAAACAGCAGAGCAATGCTTTGTGCAGCTCTTTAAGTGGTCCTTCGTGTGAAATTATGCTTTTCTGATGTTCCAAACATCAGAGAATCTTTTTCCATCTTAAAATATTTCTCAAGAGCATTTTCCTTCAATTACAGATTGAGAGACCAACCTCAAGGAGAGTTGGTATTTTTAATAGGGCTTCTTTCAAAGGAGGCATGCTTAGGACTGCATAAAAAATATCACTGACCTAAATTGCATTGATATCTGCATTTCAGCCTCATGTATTATCTGCATGTCCATTGTATTAGGTCACTGCATTTAAACTTGGTGGGTGAACTTTTTTTGGAGAAGAGTCTGCACTCAAACATGAGTGGGGTCATAAAAGTAGATGGCTTAAAGAAGCAAATGGAACCAACAGAGAAAATGGGTATGTAGGAGAAGAGCAGGCAGAACTGAGGGCAGAGTTAAATACGTCATCAGCCTAGAGTCCTTACATTGCCACAAATGATCCAAGTCCAACCCCTCTCAAATTCCATTGAACCTTATCTGGCACCAATTTAGTAGTGAACTTCAGTTGACTAGATTCTTGCATAATGGCTTGAATTAATCTTCTGTGCTGCAACTGAATGTATGATCCTGATCCTTCGCCCTTGACAGGGTACTTTAAACTGGAGATAAAATATGTTGTCTAAATTTGTCACACTTTTGCTCTGCATATAAAACAAAGCAAATATATTCAGCATTGTCTTCAAGTGAGTGAAAAAGAAAATTCTACAGTTTAATCTTATCCACACTATGCATATACTCCGAGAGACAGAGAGTTTTCATTTGGTGATTTCAGATAATTAGAACTATTTCCAAGCAATTGATTTGCAAAACTTCATTAGCAAGTCACACAACTGGATTTTGAAAGCAAAACTAAAGTTGCGGATTCTAGGAGCAACATCAAGGCATAAAAAGGACCTGATTACCATCAATATTTAAAATTTGTGATTCAATATTTAACTTCAGAGCATACTAAAGCCCCAAATTATTTGAAATCAAATACTTTAAGAAGTCCTTGAATTATCATGCCATCAAGGGCAGGAGCAACTTTATAACAAATGAGACCAAGGATTCATAATAAGCATCCATAGGTTTAGACATAGTCCTACTATGTACTATGTACTAGACATAGTTTAGATAGTCCTACTAGATTCTGGAGCTTCGACTGTCCTTTGCAAACCAACTAGGCTGCTCTAGACCAGACTTGGTCTAGAATCATATATTGATCTTATTTGACAAGTCTTTGCTTGTAGTTCCATCTACGGTCCAATGTAGTGTAGTGTGGTGATTTCAAAAGGTCTTTCAACTGATGCCCCTCCAATGATGACATATTGTCTAATGGAGCAAAATGAAAGCAGCTGCATCTTTTCAGTTTTTACAGCATCTTTAAAAGCAGATTGTTGTAAGATATCACTGCCCTCTGACCAAAATGTTCCCTGATATAAAGATGCTATAATAATTGTCTTTTGGCATAGATGCATACATTCACATGTAGGGTTGTAATGTTTGTTTATTTCTAGGCATCCATCTATGCTCTTGATAGAAGAACAATGTTGGCTTAGAAACCAATTCCTCAACCTTAAATAGCAATAGCAATAGCAGTTAGACTTATATACCGCTTCATAGTGCTTTACAGCCCTCTCTAAGCGGTTTACAGAGTTAGCATATTGCCCCCAACAATCTGGGTCCTCATTTTACCCACCTCAGAAGGATGGAAGGCTGAGTCAACCTTGAGCCGGTGAGATTTGAACCGCCGAACTGCAGCTAGCAGTCAGCTGAAGTAGCCTGCAGTGCTGCACTCTAACCACTGCGCCACCTCGGCTCTTACCTGTTTCATAGTATTGTAAGGCTGTTTCATAGTATTGTAAGGCTGTTCCATCTTGAAACATGATAAGAATACTTGTATGTATTAAAACGTGGCACCTGGAGATTGTTCCAACAAAAGTATCTAATGACTTAGTTATTAGTTTAATTTAATGATCGTTCACTTTTGCTTTGGCCTTTCAGGGTCATGCTGACAATCTGTTTTGCTATATTCTTTATAGTATTTGCATTCCGATATGGCCTTTTGCACCTGAAGAATTCAAAGGTAACAAAATGCCAGCCAGGAATTGCTAAACTTGCCTGAACAGATGTTAAAATCTGCAGTCAAACATGCCCTCATTTTTTTCCCTTTCACTCACTCTCCTAAAGGTCAGACTAAAGTTTTATTTAATAATAATATCTCTTTTATTCATTAAACATGAAATTCAGTCAACTGAACATTTAAAAAAGTGTCACAAATACCACTGACTGGTGCTAATGGTTGATACGGGTTGCTGTCAGCGTCCTAGGTATCAACCAAGTATCTTCTTAAAATATATGATGTTCCGAGTAGCACAGTCTTTTGCAGTTCCGCTGGTGTTATTGCAGGAAGCTGCAATTTCTTGATGTGTTTTGTGAAATTCTTGGACATGGTACCAAGTGCCCCGATGACAATATCACTGTTACATGTTTCATCCATAGCCATGTAGTTTCAATGGCCAGGTCGCGATGTTGTTGTTGTTGTTGTTGTTGTTGTTGTTGTTGTTGTTATTATTATTATTATTATTATCTCTTTTATTCATTAAACATGAAACTCAGTCAACTGAACATTTAAAAG
>QLTV01001818.1:526475-538771 GCA_003457575.1 Thermophis baileyi
GACCTGTCCGCACAGGCCGCTGCCTCACCACCAACTGAATTGCGCAGGTCTAGTAGGGCTCCAAAACGCCCCGCCTACCTGCGTGATTACGTATGCTGGACAGCTCCATCCAGGAGGGGAGGGGTGTTATGTTCTAACTGTTTAAACTGTGTTGCATGGTTCCAACCAGGTCCAGCGTTTGAGCGGGAAAAAGCTCAAACGCGCTGCCTCACCACCATCTGTATTGCGCAGGTCTAGTAGTGCTCCAAAACGCCCCGCCTACCTGCGTGATTACGTATGCTGGACAGCTCCATCCAGGAGGGGAGGGGTGTTATGTTCTAACTGTTTAAACTGTGTTGCATGGTTCCAACCAGGTCCAGCGTTTGAGCGGGAAAAAGCTCAAACGCTATTGGCTGGTCTGTCTGACAGCTCCCTATAAAAGGGCAAGCTGTCAGACTGCTCTTTGCTGGTTGCTGATACAAGAGCTGAAATAAAGAGCTGCTTTGGAAGTCTGTCTCCTGTCATCTCTACCCACTATCTAACAATAGCCAAAGCCAGATGAGTTAATCTGTCATATAAGGTAGGAAAAAAAGAACCACATCTCAGAAGGGTTCCCTCCCTGCTAGTTTCTTGGTCTGTAAAGATGGTGAGGGAGAAATATATATAATTTTTTAAAAAATAAAAGAATTTCCTTTTTACAACATTTGCATATCGGTATACAGTACATTCACAGTTTTTCTTCTTTTATTAACATATCTATGCATATGGTTCCATAAATAGTACTCTGTTTCATCTTTATTTTTTATTTCTTTAGTCAATTTATTCATTTCCGCAATCTAGAACTTTTCTTATCACATTTTTGTCTGTTGGTATAGTGTTGTTTTCCAGTTTTGTGCATATACTGTATGATTCTGGCTGTGGTTATAATATGTAATATTAGATATTGTATTTTTTTGTTGTATTTTCTTCTGATTATGCCCAATAAAAATAGTTCCGGTTCCAAATCTATTTGATGTTCTGTTATCTCCTCAAGCCATTTTCTTATTTTAGTCCAATATTTTTTCACTATTGCATATGTCCACCATAGATGATAATATGTCCCTTTTATTTTTATTTATATTATAATAATAATAATATTTATATTATAAAAGTTGCTTTCTTAATAAACACAGGCATTACATTTATAGCATAAGATTCAGGATGCTGTGTTGCAGCTTGTATTCCCATAAAGACAGGGACCAATTTTCACGCCCCCTACAGGCTACCATCCAAACTTCCATGAATTGTGTGATGATCCACTGTCTTAGAGTTTTCTTCCATTAATGGATGAAAAGCTAGCATCCAAGCCTAGGGCTGAACTGCTTAGTAAACAAATAAAGGTCATTTCAAACTCTCTGGAATACAAATTTAATTTGGGAAAAAAGATAAAATAAATAGATATCAATGAGTTTGTAAATTAAGAATAAATCTTCTCTGAAAAACTTATTAAGAGTAATTTGTTTTGTTTTCTTCTCTAATTAACTAGATTAATAGCAATAACATCTACAGCAGGCAGAAAATTTCTCCTTCCATGCATACTTGTTTCAGCATAAAAGCTACTGATCTAAGTCTAAATTTGATTTTGAAACTAAGCCTTAATTTAATTTAGTATTTCAGATGAACCTGTTTACTAAATGGCTCTATTTAATCCCCTTCTCAATATGGCAATTTGTATGGGTGACATGTTTTACTAAGACAAAAATAATATATATTTTATGTACCGGTAATCATATGTCTGCTCTTAGTACAAGCCTAGTAAGATAATTCTCTCTCTCTCCTCTTGCTTTCTCAGATGACATATTGCTATATTTGAATATCCAATATTATTAATATTGTTAAATTTATTTGCTGCCCATCTCACAGTTCAACTCTGAGTGGCTATATGAAGATCACACCAACATTAAATCCATGGGGAGCAATCATTTTTCCTAGCTCTTTTTATTCTATCCTTCATTCCTTGCCAAGCCATTTAAAAGTCATAGGTAACCCTGAGCTTGGAAAATTGCTGTAGCAGTTCAAATAGTGCCATTGTTATTCTTATGCCTATTTGTTTGGGACTTTTGTTCTTGGAGTATGGAAATAGTCCAGTATTTTAATTCATAGGCAAGTCAATCAAATCTCCCAATTGATTTTCTGAATTAAAATAACAATTTGTTTCAAGTTGTCAAATCAAGTCAGACACTTCTGAATTTATCTGATGCAATTTAAACTAATTTGGCTGCCTTTTTATATGTACAATTCCATATTTAGCTTTTCAAATTATCATATAATTACAAAGTTCCTTTATTTTTATTTTTATAAATCTTGTGGAGCTGCATTACTAGCTGTCCAGGGATGCATTGGGTTGGACATACCTTATCTTGAACCAAGCTTTTGATGACTATCGAGTAAATATCTCAGCTAGGTCTATGATCTCCAAATGTGTTTTCTCACTGTTGTATTTCCTTGCATGATTTCAAACACATTCCAAAGCTTTACTGAGACTGCACACATGATAATGTGGATTTGTCCATGCATGTACTGTATCAGTAGTGGGTTTCACTTACCTTTGCTACCGGTTCAGGAACGGGAGTGTGCGGGCACGTGTGGGCGCTTTGCGCACACGCAATGCTTCTGCACATGCACAGAGCATTTTTGATGATGTCTGGGCGGGTGGGCGGAGCCTCCCACTGCCACCATTACCGGTTCGCCCAAACCGGTGCGAACCGGTAGCAACCCACCACTGTACTGTTCACCAGATCGGGTGAACCGGTAGCGGCAGCGGCGGGAGGCTCTGCCCATCCACCCGGATGTCATCAAAAATGCTCTGTGCATGCACAGAAGGTTCTGCGTATGCGCAGAAGCATTGCGCATGCGCAAAGATTGCCCGTGCGCTCCCGTTCCCGAATCGGTAGCAAAGGTAAGAGAAACCCACTACTGACTGTATGTCATGACCATTCCTTTCCTTTGACACTCAAGATTTCTTCATTCTTCAACATATAAAGATTTTTGATTCGAGGTGGAATATGTTTTCATGCAGATATTTATATAACATAGTTTGTTTTGCTTTATGAATGATTACAAGTAGGGACAATGAATTATATCAATATTTTCTCCATTTCCATCAGTAATATTCTGAATAAAATTAGAAACTAAACACTAAACATGCCAAAAAAAAAAACCTGCAATAAAACTATTATGTAAATACTTACTATAAAGTCATTTACATAAAAAACTCAGAATAAAGCAACTGTTATGATTATTATAGGTTACTAAAACAAATGTTGGCACAACAGTAATCATGTAATTAAATTAACAGACTTTTTTATTTCTTTGAGTCATTAATTTAACCACCTGTTGCAGAAAATATGGAATTAATAAGGAATGGGCTTATAAAAAACTTCCTGTAATTTATATATCAGTTCATTAAGAAGAAATAATAAGGACTGCAGTAGAAAGAGTTGTGTTTGGCCCCATTTTTTTCAAGAAATTTCTAGAAATTCAACAGATTATTTTTAGTTCCTTGACTTCATCATTACTGCTTTGAGAAACACAGGAAAGGAATTGCTTTGTCATTTTTTAATAGGAGATATTATATTAAGAACACAGTAATATTTAACTTACAGCTTCTTTTCCTTTGTCATGACCCTTTGATTTTTTTGTACTAATACTGAGAGTCCTTCCAGAACTTATTATAGATAAATCATATTTGGGCAGTTGTGATTTCACTAGAGTTAAACTGGGTGACAATTTTTATCCCATATGCTAGAGGTATCTATAATGCACATAAATACATGAAAAATGCTACATCCACAAGCACTTGCTTTCTATTGTGCTCTGAAAATAAAAGTCATTATTCTTCCATCTTGGGCTAATTTATTGGCAACTGACTGCAATTTAAACTAATGAACCATTGCTTCTCATTAAAGAAACGCACTAACTGCTGTCTTTCTATTAACCATTTACGTAATTAATAAAGGTAAAAAAAATCAACCCTCATCTTCCTAATAGGAGTTTGCTCAAGAACTAAAATTTTCATTTATCAAGCTGATACTATGGACATATGATTACATGGGTCTCAAACAGAAAATCAGAATATGATATTGACTTAAGATAGTTTTTGTGAATGGAAAAGAGAGTCATTGACTTCAGAAGTGTTGGTTTTCTTGACTTCTCAATATATGTGGTGCTTCTGCTTAGATAATTGGATTGACTAGATAATTAGCCTTGTTAAAATCTAATGGGTTAGAAACATTAATGAGTTGGAGAAAAGCTCCGGTTCAGCTAACAGCTGGCTTTAGGGTGATTTTAAACTTGACCATGGCCTCTTGAAGTTATGCTTCATTGTCGAAGAAATAGGAAATTGCACCTACATTTTCATCTTCATCTAGATACACGTAAAGAGGATTAATGTCTCAAGAAATCTGCAGAAATCAACTCCAAGCTGTAGCAACCATTGCCTATGCAAATAGAAATTTTTGAGATAGATATTAGTATATTCTCCGTAATTTTATATATGGGAAAATAGATCATATTAATGACATTGTCTATGGAGATTCTCAGTCATCCAGATCATGATTGTCCCAAAGGTGCTTTTTCAAGCAGCAACTGGATTTGCTTTTTTTTTTCTCTCTCTCTCTCTTGAAGACGTTCTGAAGAAATTTCTTGGTTGAGAAGCAAAATGTCTTCAAGGAAAAACAAAGAAAGTCCAGTTTATCAGAGTTTGTTGCATAAAAATCAAAATCAGAAGCACACACAGATGACTGATTCAGCTGGATTCAATAACTTCTTTATAAACATAATAATATATATATTTACAATACCACAAGCAGATTATTTCTTCAAGTAAACACAAGCAGGAGTTAGCTTCATTTCAGCAGAGAGTACAAGCACAGAGAGCAGAGAGCAGAGTGGACTGGAACCACACCCAGCCTTAAGCTAAGTTTCAGTTTTGATTCTCTGCACAGACTCAGATGTGGTTAGCTCCCATTGGCTGACTTAGTTGCTATGCTTATTCATTGGCTAACCTTGTTAACATGGCTCTCCCAGTAATGAATATTCTAACACTCCTCCCTTCATGACTGGAAGAGGCATAAATAAAATTAACTTAATATTCTTCCCATGGTGCACTTCACCCAATGGTTTGGTCATTATGTCTGCCAAATTGTCCTCTGAAGCAAGTGAAGCAAGCTAATCAATTTACATTTGATGGCTTCCCTGACATTACAATATTTAATGTCCACATGCTTGCTTCTATTCTTTACTCTGTCACCTGTTGCCATTTTAATGCAGGCAGCATTATCTTCATAAACCTTTACAGCTTCATTTACCTTTACATTTAAACCCTGTAACAGCTGTACATACCAGGTGACCTCTGAACAAAGTTCAGACAAAGCAATAAATTCTGCCCTTCAGCTTTGCTACCCTGTGGCAAAGTCATAGAAGTGAACACTTTTTGTTCACCCATGGATTTCATTTCCTTGTCCATGGCTTCTTTCCACTTTACTTGTTCTATTTTAGGCAATGCCAATACTTCCTTATAGTTCCTTGGCTCATACCATACATTGCATACCTTTACTTTACTAGCAGAATACCTGTCAGGTGGAATCCCCTTGTTCCATCGCTCTGACCTGCGTGTCATTGACTGCTCCTGTGTGTCAATCCTCTGTTGTTTCATATCTTGTTCAGCTTTTTCAGTTTCTCCTCCCTGAACGCTGACACCATCAGTAAGTGAGTCACCGTCACTAAGTGAATCATTCCCAAAATTTGCATCAATTCTTTTCCAATTTTGCTCTGCAAAACTAGCAGACCTGGAAATCACTATTCTTTTGCTCCCATCACTAAAACGATAGCTTTTCGAGCCTGGCTCATAGCCCATAAACCTGAGCTTTCTAGCCTTTGGTTGTCCCTTTCTTCTAATTGCCTTTGGAATATGAACCCATGCAGTACTTCCAAAAACTCTTAAATGTGCCAGAGATGGCTTTCTCCCATATAGCACTGCATATGGAGTATCATTAATGGATGAACTCCACAGCCTATTAATTAAATAATTAGCAGTCAATATGGCTTCACCCCAGTATGATCTGCTCAGACCAGAATCCTCCAGCAGGGAGTCTTTCATGGTTTGTAAGACTCCATTCCGCTTTTCAGCAACACCGTTCTCAGCTGCTGTGTGTGGATTTGTGCGTCTGTGTTTTATTCCTAACTGTCCCAACCATTGTTGAAAACTTGTTGACATAAATTTTGAACCTCTGTCAGTCTGCAACTGACATACCTGTTGTTTATACCTTCTTTCTATGAAGCTTACCCATTGCTTAAACTTCTGTAGCACCTCTGTTTTACTCTTTAGTAAATAGCAGAACCCAAACCTGCTGTAGTCATCTACAATGACCAGTGCATACTTTGCTCCTCCCAAACTGGCTTGCATAGTCCCAACCAAATCTGCATGTACCCGCTCTAGAGCTCTTGTTGTCTGCCTTGTGCTACTTTTGATTACTGGCTTCTGTGCAAGAGATGAACACATGAATCATGCTCTGCAACATTTCTAAATGTTTGCGCACATTGAACCTTTTGTCCCTGCAACACATAAAGATTATTCTGCTTTATGCCCTGTGCACATACATTCCCATTTCTCTTTACGAAACACCTCCCATTTACAAATGTGGTCTCAAATCCTTGCTTGTCTAAACTAGAGACACTCAGCAAATTATGCTCCATTTCAGGCACACATAATACATCATTAAACCTCATTTCCAGATATGGAATTTGCACACTGCCTCTTCCAATGACTTTAGCCTTCTGGCCATTTGCCAAAGCTACTGCATCTTGAGCAGCTGGATCCATTCTGAAAAATAATTTAGAATTGTTAACAATTGTTTGACTTGCCCCCCTGTCTATTAACCATTTGCTCTCTGCTATTGCAATATCCAACTTTTGCAACAGCAATCTAACCATCTTGCAAATAATTTCTTCTTTGAAAACAGCTTTTTTTTTTTTGCAAACAGTCCTTCTTTAAATGAGAAGCTTCACTACAAACAAAGCACCGCCCCTGTTGCTGGGCTGTAATCTGACCCCTTCTGCTGCTTTTCTCTTCTCTGCAGACTTTCAGTCTATGGACTTTTCCGCTCTTCTCTCTCTGCTCCTTGGGCCCCCACCTCAGGAATTTCTCCTTGTGGCTCTTTCTATAATGGCGTTTGTTCTCTTCTGCGATCAAACATGCCTTCACAGCTTCCAAACGCAAGTCCTGCTCTGATTTGCATTCAAACACTGCAGAAACAATGTCCCACATTTCATCAAGGGTGTTTAACACCAACAACACCTTCTGGGACTCAGGAATATTCATTCCACGCTGTTCCAACTTTACAAAAAGATACATGCTATTTACAGAGTGGAGAGAGAGGCTTACTTCATTCTGAGAAAAATAATAAAATCAAACATCAACATCTGCCTATCCTAGGTCCTTTGGAAGAACTTGATAGGTGGATAAAAATGCCAATTCCAGTCTGAACATCTGTTTGACTGTGCAATGGACCATAATAATAAAACAAATGGCATTTGGTTTGAACATGCACTGCTTTTCCTTTTCCTTATCTTTGAGTTTTAAGTTTGATTAAGAAAACAAATGTCACTTTGCACAAGTGATTGGAAGAAGCAAACCAAATTGTCTATTATATGGCAATGAGCTGAGCCAAACTTTCAGATAAGATGTTGCTTTGAGAAAATGTCTGTGATTTTTCTCTTTTTCAATCTCCATTCCCCACTGCGCATCCCACAAAAAATGCCAGATTGAGAAAAAAAAATTGTCTGAGATAGATGCAATATTTTTCCCCAAATTAATGTGGATTACAGCTAAATCCAAATATTGTAGAAGATGAAAAATTGGTGGATAGGCTGAAGTCTCTATTCTTCCCCTTACCTTGCTGTTTTGATCATTCCATTGAGTTACATCTGTCACTAAGTGTAATTGAGAAGTGTAATTCTACAGTTATCTGGTTTATTTTTGCTTCAGATGGGTCAATTACCTTAATTTATTTGTTTTTTCAGGAAAGGTGGAATCTGAAACCATGGTTTGTTCTTAGCTTTGGAGTATTGGTTCATAAAAACTAGTAAACCATGGACAAAGCAATTTGAGTCTTGTACTTGTATGTGCTTGAAAGAGGATCCAAACAATAACAGCCCTCATTTAACTTGCTCTGCTCTGCTCTGCTCTGCTCTGGATCCTTTTTCAGCCCTTTCCATAAATCTCACTCTATAGGATATGCCTGAAAGGAGCCTTTTCCTTCAGCAATGACAAAGGAACATCAATGGTTGGAGAGCTTTAGAGCTGGTTTTGTAAAAAGGTATAGTGCAGACCAGGGGTGTCAAACTAGATTTCATTGAGGGCCACATCAGGATTGTGTTTGATCTTGGGGGTGGGGGTGGGGGGGTCGTGGCCAGGTTGGGTGTGTCCAGCTCAACGTCACTCATGTCAGGGGCGCCTGTGGTGGCCCAAGTGGTTTGCCAGTGAAAACGGGCTCCCAAACTCTGTTTTCGGCTGCGACGCCTCCTGCAACCCTCTGCCAGCGAAAATGGAGCTCGGGAGGGCTGCACACAGCCCTCCCGAGCTCTGATTTCTCTGGCAGAGGCACTGCAGGCCAGTCCTTCGCTGTTTCCAAGGAGGCCCCACGGGCCAGATCTAAGCACCCCGTGGGCAAAATCCGGCCCCAGGGCCTTGAGTTTGACACCCCTGGTGTAGACTGAAGGCACCATCCAAAAGGAAAATCATCAATCTGTTACTGTAGCTCACATCATAGAATACATTCTGCTCCATCACAATAATTGTCATTCGGAGAATCCCAAGTGTGCTCAATATCTTTAATCTTTGTAAACAACAATATAATTCAAACTTTGTTCCATGTCCTGCTCCTCCAAATTTATATTATAAATGCATTAGTCAAAGATCTATCTAATAGGGAATGAAATGTCATTAAGAACTGTTTAAGGCTAAACAAAGGTCTACTAGCACACCATGTGTCAAAATGCATTAAACAGCATGTGTCCAAAGAGCCCTCTGGAGTTGTTGTTACTTTTTTCCAAGTGTACTATGTCAAAATTAGAGATGGGAAAATTTCTCCAGTCAAAATCTGGACAGGAAACAGCTGTGCTTATTAAAAGAAGTGGAACAGATATGTAGCTGTATAATTAGTTGCATGTAATTAACAAGGAATGATCATAGTTGACTTCATACGATGTGCAGAATGCTTAATGGCAATGTGGTTGGCTAGTTGATAGGAAGTTTCCTTCTCTATTGTTGCAAATGGCAACATGCATATTACATACACGCACACACGCACACACACACACCCCCCGCCAAAAAAATCCACAAGGAAGTTATTGCAGATTAAAACTCTTGACAGCCCATTAAATTATTCACTGCCACATATTATAGTGATGATGACTGCATCAATAGCTTGTACAGCATGGTCAGATGGATTTCAGAGTTCAGCTAATCCTGAGAGACAGATTTGTACAATACAGGTTTCTGGTTTCTCATTATAAGGTGCCAGGTTGGTTATAAGGTACCTGAAGTACCTTACAAATCCTATGTGCAAACATATGGTAGACATAGTCTAGAATGGCCTACATGTCTTTCTGGTTGCTTTGGGACTACAATATTGGGAATTCAAAGAGTTTGACTTTTTCCACATCTGTACAACAACCAACTCAAGGAAGCTGATCTAAATGGAGTGACAATATTGAAAACATATCCAGCTGAGTATACAAGTATCCATAAAGCAAAGGAGATGCTAAAAGGATAGGACTGAAAATGGCCAGTTTTAAGATGTATTTTCATATTTTCATATCCACTGTAATAACTAACATTCTCCAAAGAAAGCAGCAAAATAGCATCGCTTATTTCTGCATATAATTTGGAATCTGTTTTCTTCTGTTATGCATTTAGCTCCAGTAAGCACATTCTTCACCCAAAGCTTTCAACTGGAACTTTGTGGGATATAAAACTGCCAAGTCCACAGATGTTTGAGTCTCATTTAAATACAAATTCACTGGAGACCATCTCTTTTTTGCTTTGTGAAATGGGATTCAGATTGCCTCAAATGCTCATCTATAATGGAGTTCTACTGGCTGAACACATTTTCATTCAACATTATGTTTTCCACAATCTCTGAGCTTTCGGCTAAAATGGGGAGAAATTATCTAATCAACTCCTCAGAATCTTGATTTGGATATTTTGGGTAGCAGGACTTGCTTAATGAATTCAGGGCTTGGAAAACCTAGAAATCTATTGTTCTTAATATTGACCCCCAAATTTAATAGCTTTCTGGACCAATACAACACTTACATGCAAATACATATATTGATAAGGTAACTTTTCAGCGCCTACAATTCAATTCAGAGCCGAGGTGGCGCAGTGGTTAGAGTGCAGCACTGCAGGCTACTTCAGCTGACTGCTAGCTGCAGTTCGGCGGTTCAAATCCCACCAGGCTCAAGGTTGACTCAGCCTTCCATCCTTCCGAGGTGGGTAAAATGAGGACCCAGATTGTTGGGGGGCAATATGCTGACTCTGTAAACCGCTTAGAGAGGGCTGTAAAGCACTGTAAAGCGGTATATAAGTCTAAGTGCTATTGCTATTGCTATTGCTATCTATCTTGAAGTTGTATGCAAATCTCATAAATAATCAGAAATGTTATATGTGGACCTTAGGTGATACCAAATTTCTACCACATGTTCACTTGCAAACATCCATAGTGGAGACCTGAATGTTGAATTTATGGCTCATGGCTCAGCATTTTTGAACCGATGATTATTATAACTTTTCATTCCTAATAGAAATACAAGTTACCTTCTGTTTCACACAAAACATTCATGAAAATTACTGAAGATTCTCATCCAGATGTGAGAATTTGTAGATGACGAGCTGTGAAGAAGTAATAATAAATGTTTGCCGTGCCTCCCAGAAACAGATCCAAACAGGGTAATCATCACAAATATGGAGCTTGAGAGACTAAGAAGGCACTGACTACCTTAACTCTGATCAAGGACCTATGGAGCTCACTAATTTATTTCAAAGAAGGTTAACGAGGATTCACGAAGTCCATAAGCAAAATGTGAAAGCTATCACTGCTCTGATACTGGTGGGGTTTATGTGGGTGCTTTTGGATTCAAAAGAATTCTATATAAATTTACTAGAATGTTGGTGGAGTTTTTTTTCCATACTTCCTGTTACCAGTCACTTTTCTCCCATTATATAAGTGCACTTGTGCATGTCTGTATTGGTCTCACACACCAATATGTCATCCAGGAATGTCTAGGCTCTTCATCCCAACCTCCAAATAAACCTTGCAGATTTCCTTGGGACGTACTCTATATTGGGCATGCATAGACTGTCAGGACTTTCAAAGTTCTCTAAACTACATAGGTACAATAAGTTTAAACAAGATTATTTCTGCTTTTACTGTATTGATTATGTTTTTGTGATAGCATGCGGCTAATCAAAATCATATTTTTAAGGAATTGTGCAAAAATATTTCTTCATCTTAAATGAGTGTATGTGTTATATACTTTAGCATGCATAAAAGCTATCACCAAATCAAATTTTAAAAATGCCAGCATCAAATCAAGCAGAATACTGATCTCTTTTTTTTTTTTTTAGGTTTAACAAGTATGTGGGCAGTGTGGTGTCTTAACAGTTAAGACCCTGGGCTTGTTAGCTGGAAAGCCAGCAGCCCAGGTTTGAGACCTGAGCACCATGTGACATGTGAGCTCCCATCCTTGCCCCAGCTCCTGCCAACCTAGCAATTCGAAAGCATGCAAATGTGAGTAGATAAATAGGTATCACTATGGTGGGAAGGTAACAGCACCAAGAAACTGATGTAACTCTGTCTGTGTAAGGAACGCCTCTACATCTAACTTAAGAAAGCGAGAACTTCTGAGCCAATGTAGTTCAAAAGGATCTTTTATTAAGCAGAAGTGAAAGCAGTCCATTCAAAGCAACGTCTGAATACCCTTAGGCAACGCAGGTAGAGTTAAAGCAGTAGAGACCCCTCCCATTAGCCAGAATGCAGATTCTAGCCGATACACAAGTGTGAAAATGTTTTCTTTATCAACTGCTCTGGGAACCGGATAAACATACATTTCTCTGACCATCTTCTGTTATCCATTGAAGTGAAACATCCCACATTGCCCCTCATAAACCTTCTCCAAAAGTGAAGAGATCTCAGGATGTTTGGCTCCTGGGCATGGATTGTAAATCGTCCATTGACACAGGCAATGCTAATAAATCAAACCCAAGGCCCCCCCTT